>VYZP01041964.1:0-16128 GCA_013400635.1 Hypocryptadius cinnamomeus | reverse complement strand
CGGGGCGGGGCCTCCGCCCGCGGGCCGTGAGGGGCCGGGCGGCGGGGCAGGAACGGGCTCGGCGGGGAGCAAAGGGAACAGCGCCGTCCGGAGCCTGGCGGGACCACAGCACCAGCGTTAAGGAGGCGGAGTGGACGTTATATTACTTCCAGTCTGGTTCCAATTCCCTGCCACTGGCCGGGGCGCCTTGCACTAGACCAGGTTGCTCAGAGCCCCATCCAAACTGGCTTTGAACGCCTCCAGAGCTGGGCTAGCCAGAGCTGCTCTGGGTAACCTGTTCCAGTGTCTCACCACGATCCCAGTAAATACTTTGTTCCTAATATCCAACCTAATTTTCCCCTCTTTCAGTTTTGTACCCATTACTCCTTGTCCTATCACTCCTACAGTTCCTGACAGAGTCCCTCTCCGGTTTCTTTATAGCTTCCCTTTCAGATACTGGAAGGTTGCCATGAGGTCTTCACACAAACTTCTCCAGGTCTGAAGAGCCCCAGCATTCTCAGCCTATTGTCATAGGGTAGGTGCTCCTGTCCTTTTATCACCACCATGGTCCTCCTCTGGACTTGCTCCAACAGTTCCCTGTCATTCTTATGATGTGGGATGAGAGGAATGGGTGACTGGCAGTTCAGGATGGGGGGAAAGGGGGTGGAGGTGCTGGCTGTCACAAAGGGTCACCCCAGGGTAGCTGTGCCAACTGTGAGTCTTTAAACAATCCCGTTACATTATATCCATCCTCCTTCACTGAGTAACAACTTTTTGCTAAACTGTGCCTATTTCCCTTGTCACTTTTCATAAACCACTGCAGAGGTGAGGCTCCAGGAGGAGTAAGGGATCACAACAATCCCGGCCCAGCCAGCCCTGGCCCCGCTGTCACGGTCCGTGGCACTCCGCCCAAGAGGCGGCTGAAATGCTCACCCAGCCCAAGGCCTGAAGGTCAAGGTCTCACTTGTTCTCACCCAGTGCCAGGGAAGGCCAACAAACCCCAGAAGTGGGTGGCTGTTGCCTTACGAGCCCCTTGTCTTGGCCTGCTCTCTACCATCTCACCCTGAAAGCTTTGTTCAAGTGGCAGCAGTGGGATTTTTTTGTGTAGTTTTCTTAGATCTCTGCACCACAGTGAATTCTAAAGATCCTGCAGCAAGAAACACAAGCATGGAAATACCACCATGAACCACAAGCACCTTAATTGCTCACGGACCAGACTCTATTGGCTTTGAGTATCTACTATTATACCAACCGAAATTCCTTTAAGATATAAAAATAAATATGAAAATGCAAATTGAGCCTCAAAATAAATAAACAGTATATGTTAGTGAAGGCTAAGAAGTCTGTGTCACATGTTAAACATATTGCCAAGAGCACAGTGGTGTAATGCAAAATGGATGCCATGCCTGGTTGTATGCAGCTCTTTGAAAGCACCTAGGTGAAACCAAAGATTCTACACAATACAGAAAATGTGTATCTTGGGACATGAAATAGAATTTAATTTGTGTTCTTAATTTGCTAATGAACTCAGATGACTAGGCACTCTAGCAGGTTGAGAGGGGCAGGATATAGGTCATGTTATTAAACAATTTTAATACATAAATAAATAAAATAAATGCTGCCCTTGTGCTCAAGGGGAAAAAAGCCAGTTTTTAAATGAAGAAACAAACTGAGTGAAATGCTTTAGAAATTCCCCCCCAGGGCTTTCTATGTACATTGTAGCAGAGCTAAAAAAAGAAAAAAATGGAAAAAAAAAAAGGGAAAAAGAAAATACAAAGCCTAGCTTGCATTTCCAGCCCCCTTTTCAAGTCATTTTCAAAGGTTGTTTAAACAGCCTTCCCTCCCCTTAGCCCCCAAAGGGCCTAAGACACTTCAGTCAGAGCTTTCAATACTGCACAGCTCCAAAGAAAGCTGCTGCAGTAGACAGTTGCACTGTAGGCACAAAACTAAAAAAACTAGTAACAAAACCACAACTAAATAGTAATCTGTGGTATTCCAAACACCAACCTCCCCCCAAACATTAAATCCTTCACAATTTTCCCCTTTTAATGAAACACTTCCACCACCCAAAACGCCTGACATGGACCAGACCTTCCAGGCTCAGTTAAACACCGTGTTAATGACACCAATATTTCTCTGTGTTTCAGCTGTGCTCCCCTTGTTCCAAGGGCTGTATGGTAATGCTCAGCTAAGACTGGCGACACCGAGGCTTCCACAGCTGACAGAAGACACTGATCACCAGTGAGGTTTTTACTGCTGTGCTTTGTAAACCTTGTCATCAGGTCTGGCTGCAGCGTTGCCCAGAGCCACCCCGGTGCTACAGCTTTCCCTGAGCAAGGGCTTTGCAAGGGAGGGGTGAAAAGCGTTCTACAACACAATCACATTTCGCAAAACTCCTCAAGAGTGTGAATTCCTACAAGGGAAGAAGGAATCAAACTCAGTGCCTTTCAGGGAGTCTTTGCAGACTGCAACAAAACTAGATGAAAAAGGTGAGAGATTTTCCCCCTCCCCAAACATCTCCTGCCAATCATCTCACAAATTAACAGGTGTGAAGGTAGAATTCTGCTCCCAACAGCACAATGATGATTATTCCTTCATTTCATTCCAACAGCTGCACTTGGAAAATATTTAACAGAAGCCATTACCATTCACTCTGTTGAAAGGGTAACAATCAACACTGTATTATGACTCCTGGATTAAGAACCTTTTACATCTTGGCCTTTAATGAATGCTGCAGTATCTCCTTGTTCTGGTTTTTCGTTTGTCCTGTGCTCGCTGTTTCCAAGTCACACAAACGCGACCCCATTTACAAAGGCCCAGCCAGGGCCATTCGTCAGCGTGCACACAAACACACAATGTTTGCAGTGCATCCCTTTACCATTCTGGCAAATTTGCAGTTTGCACTTGGGTGATGTGGAAATGACACCACTCTTCTGACAGGCAGGGTGACTGGAAACATCCGCCCTCGCTGCCAACAACCTGCCTGAGGTGCTGTGACTCACCTGCTCGGCACAGCTGGGGGAGGTCCCTAAATGGCTGCACTGCTGCCATTCGCTCTCGCTAGGGTCACGTTAGGCAACTGCTCCTAATGGTGTGTGCTGAAATGCTGCAGAGAGCACTGCCCCGCTCCCATTGCTCCTCAGCTGCTGCAGATGAGTAAGACATGGGTTACACCACCTACTGACCAATGCATTCAGAGTCCTGTCAGCACAGAGCAGGTACTGCTGCATCCAGGGGACAGGAGACAGCTACGCTGTCATTTTCTCATCTCCCCTAGGCAGGCCCTGGCAGTAGGAAGAAAAGCACAGACAGCTGGCAGAAGAGCATGCTCTTTAGTCACTGAAGCACCTTCTTGTGAAGTCTGAGTCCTGCTGCATTAATCACATACTTTTTAACGAGGGGGTGGAGGAAGCAGTAGTTTCCCCTTTGAGTTGTTGGGAAGTCATCCTTCTTCTTGCCTTGCCTGTCCCTGTATATCTCACTTCCGTAGAAGTGATTTGCAATGCCCACAACAGGCCCACATGCTACCTTCACACCAGAACAAATTAAAATCATCACAGCAATTCATCTTAGCTGGGACCTACATCTGCATTTCTTCTCACAGGTGCCACTTCATCTCCAAAATGACCATTTCTGGAGAGGCAGCCTGGCATTAATTTTAAAGTGAAAGCACACACAAGCTCTTCTTCAGATGCATGTACCCCACAACAATGGAAACTATTTTTATGGGCATAACAGGAGCGTGAGTATAATGGACTAAGTTAGGGGCCTCAACATGTACATAAAAGCAATTCAGGCAAAACACTATGTGGGATATAAATTGGCTGCAATAACACTTCAGCAGACAATTAGATCATTAGGTCCCCAGAATTCAGAGTGAGGTCTGTAACAGTCTCCCAGAAAGCAAGCTGAAGCAGAGACTTCAATAGTTACAAACGCTTCAGGCCTCATTTAAGAACAGGATACAATTATTTATGGCATTGACAAAGTTTCATGTGTCCAGAGGTGTTTTTCATATAGAAATTATTTGTTTGGGGGTTTCCCCCCCACTTTCCTCTGATTAGAAACTGAAAAGGGGCAGGGGCAGAATGTCATTGTTTTATGGCTAAAGTACCAGGATGGGCAACTTGTGCTTTAATTTTTTTTTTCTCAGACATTTTTTCCTGCATGAACTCAGGCGAGTCACAAAGAATTTACACTGACTGCCAATCAGTAAGCCTAGGCTGGCTTCCTTCAATTAACTGCACGGACTATCTTAATGTCTGTGAGCCGTTGTACAACAGAGCCTGCAGCCATGCTAAATAAAGATAAAAATGGTTAAATATTTATAAATTGCTGCTTTTGGTAGTTTAACATTTAGATCAGAAGCCATTCCTCAACATGTCTCCCCTGAAAAAAAGCACAGGATGTCATGGGACCTTACGTCTTGAAAACTCATTTCTTTCAAGTGCTTTTGACAGAAATGGGACTGCCTGTTCATCCAGCTCTGCTGTGTGCTCGTACTGCCAAAGCAGGGCTTTCAGTGACTGCCACCACGCTGCTCCTGCCAGCCAGGCCCTGGGGAGAGGCTGTTCATCCCCTGGGGAGAGGCTGTTCATCCCCTGGGTCTGGCAGCACCAGCACCCACTTCCAGGACACAGGACCTGCTCTGCTCCAAGCTGGCAGCAGAAGCAGCACCTGGACTGACATCAGATTTCACTGCAGGATGGTGACAGGGCTCTCCCACAGTCCCCAAAGGGCACCTACTGCCTCTTCAGCAAGTCCTGTAGCTTTTCCTGGTGTATTTGTGCACTTAGGGACAGCTTGGGATGTACTTCCTTGTGCTGCAATTGTAACTGAGCACTATGTACACAGCACAAAGCACTCCTTGTGCTGCTTGGGTTGGAGCAACAGGGAACTTTCAGCCACCTCTGAGGGAGCATCAAAAACAGCTGCCTTCAACTCCTGGTCCCCAAACTGAACTGTAAACTGCTTTTTTAGAGGGGGAAAAATAATCTATAACTAAATTGAACAAGTTCTCATGCTCTCTTTCAGACACTGACAACATCATATTTAAGTGACTTACCAAAAGGGTTTTTTGGAAGCAAAACAATGATTAGCCACTGGTTAAGCTACTTAAGAGGCAGAAGACAGGCTACTTCACTTCCTCTCACAATCTTCACTTCCTCTCAAAATCCATTATCACCAACCTCAATCAATTTTTTCTGTTCAGCTGTCCTCAAGCCATACAACTTACCCAATCCTTCTACGTTTCCTTCTCTCCCTGAAAGCAGCTTTATTTTTCATCTATCACTCTTCATCCTCTTCTCATTCAGGGGTCCTGGGAAGACCTGCACCATTAGCACCCACTTTGGCTTTAACTCCTTTTACAAAAGGCCCTGGGACACAACCACATTTTAGGAAATAGATCTGCTGTTTCCACACAGGTTACTAAAGGCTGAAGCCACCACCATTAGAATGAGCTTGAACTGTCCCCTTCTTGGGAATTAGCCATCACTTTCCCTAATGCCTCAGAGAAATCGAGTAATTTTCGAAGAGAACGATCTGATGTTGCTCTATGGTTAAGTGGTCCCATATTGCTCAATGACTGAAAGTGAGAAGTAACAAACATCATGAAACATTGAAATTATCAGTTTGTATTGCTGTTTTGAGACAGGCATCTCAAGACCACCGAGAGAGTAGCAATAGACCTCACTCCAGGTATTGATGAACGAAGCTTGAGCCCAAACTCAACTTACAGCTTTGTTAGGACATGAGTCTACAACAACCAACTTACATCATGTTGAAGGTAGGTGTTTAAAGGAGGTTTATTTGGGCTAATACTAAATTCAAACAGCCACAAGCTCATTTTCCATGTTTACCACACCAACTGTTGACAGATGAAGTCTCAGTGGAAAGTCCAAATTTTAATTTCACCATAACTTCCTGAAACATGACTACAAATTTCAATATTTGGCATTCGATCCTTGAGAGAGATACCATGTTTAAGAACATTCTACCAAATACATTTAAATTATGACTCAAAACCAAAACAATTTGGAAGTTTTGAAACATAAAACTGTTAGTATGAAATTAGCTTTTATTTTTTTACCTCAAAATAAATGCACATTTATCATTTAGTCAAGTGAAAACTGAAAGAGTATCTTAAACAAGGGGGAACCTTAATAGAGCAAGTACCACAAACGAGCTCAAGTTCCTTCTCCTGCTCTTGCCCAGCTCTGTTTGGCTAAGAACACCAGAATAATTTCCTTTTTTCTTTCTTGTCAGTTTGGTCAATTAAAAGAAACACTTAAAGCACCAGAATTAGAAGTGGTATAAAACAAAACCAGGTACTCGTTCTCATCAGAATTCAGGTCCATGTATTGCCACACTTTTATATAAAAACTTTCACTAAGTGTTGTACTAAATAGGATTTAGTAATTTCTTCTGCAGTTTAGCTCTTGATATCTTGGTAAGAGAAGTCAATGCACAAGCATGTCAGAAGTCAAGGCTATAGTGTAACTACAGTGTAACTCTAACAGGGCTTCTAAATACTGTTCACCAGAGTGATGTCTTATAGTTGAATTTCAGTTTCAACAGGTACTTCAGATTTACCTGAGCAACATCATACACAATATATCTGGGAAGAATGTTAAGGAATAATTAGAGTAGTTGATAATAATGACACAGAAAAACCTCAAAACACAGTTTTGAACTTAAGTTACCATACAGATGCCTGTGTGATTAACCAATTCTAAGAGCTCAAACCACAAAGCTCTAAATCTGACTTTTCCATGAATCTGAAAATGTTTTATATAATAGTTAGGAACAAGCAATTAAGTTCTGTGGAGAATAGTGCAGCAGGAATCCTGAGTGACAGGCAAGTGAACTGACTTAGATACAGGGCTGTGGCTCCTGAAAATTTTTTTTTGTCAGAGTAACACACATCTTTCTTGATATCTAGGCAGAAGAGTCATATAGCTTAAATGAGAGCTACAGATTCAGACCCAGCATTTACAATTGTAATTGCAGTTCTATTGCTACCTTCCAGCACAGTCATTAATGCCTTCTTAATCTCCCACTAAAAAACCCAAACTGGAATCACACAGAAGAGCTCTACAATGATTGTCAGTGTTTGCACATTCTTATTTTTCCAGAGACAGTCCCAGCTCATCTACTTTCACAATGCTTTAGGCCTCAAACTTACCTCTAATCCCAGAGTTAAAACAAAATAAATACACATCATGTTACCTCAACTAGCTAATATCAACTGTATTATAGGTCATCATCTGACAGATGGTGTACTTAAGAAAACTCAAGATAAAACCAGTATTGCCATGAGCTGTGTTGCCCAGACTCCTTGTAGGGGGAAAACAGCTCACCAAGGCCAAAGGCAGTTTCTAAAAACCCAAAGTTTGCATTACTGGGTTACCTGCTTCACTGGCAGTGAAGAGAGCAAGCTGGACCTTAGACATCACTAATTTGCTTTCTTATGACCTCTTGTGGATTTAAAGCACTAATTGATTTGAAGGCACTTCTGCTTGGAAAGAGACGTAATGGCTACACCTCTGCTGGGCATTTGGGGCATACCTCAACACTTGCAGAGGTCTGGGGAACTCAAAAGATGTGCTGAGGGAGAGAAGAGCACAGAGCTGGCTCCCCCAACTCCTCCTGGCCAAGCTGGCATACCACAGCACCACGAGGGAGAAACCAGACTGGAGTGATGAGAAACCACAGGCTGCATTCCCCTCCCCTTGTCCTGGCACATCTCTGGGCAAGACACTACCGCAGTTTTGCCAGACCACTCCAACAACTTTTGTTCCTGTTGGAGAACAGCTATTGGTATGTGTATTATTTCCTTTCTTTGCAGAATGACAATTTAAGTGCAGCAACTGTAAAAATCATCCCCCTTGCAGAAGAAATTGTCTGCAAATACTCCCCAAAGCAGATCTAAACAAAACCAAACAAAACACAGTGAGGCAAGACTCCTAAGTGGCCTTAGTGAGGTCCTGCAAATGCAGTGACACTCAAACACTATGTGCAGCCAACGTAACAGCAAAGGATACTCATTATACAGAAGACAGGTATCATTAATTCCTGTGGAGATCCCATTCCCTAAGGGAACCTCTACACCACCAAGGGTGGTGGTGGCTGTGGGATCAGGAGCAGTTTTGCCCAAGCCTAGAAAGGAAAAACAACATTAGTTACAAATCTAGGATGCAAACACAGACTGTGCACAAAAAGAAAATGATCCAGCCGGCCAAATACTACTTCAAATATATTTTCAAATCAAGTGTAGAAGTGTCTTCAACAGAACATGAAAAATATTGTTTGTTTATTCAGTTCAGCATCACCATATTTATGGCAGTTGTAGTCTGCTACATTGAAAATGAGAATTTTAGACTTTCAACTGTTAATTGTCTAATCTGTATGATCAAAGCTAAACCAGAACAGTTTTGTAGCTCTCATATCCTAACTCCATTAATGAAAACATGCACATTGCAGCATTTTCAGACAAGTACAACAAATCAGTTCTTATTCTTGTTAAAATTGTCAATATAGATCTGATTTAACATCCATAAGAACATGAGCAGTATGTATAGAAAAAGTGCAAAATCACTTTTTATTCTCTTTTGGGCAACCCATTTTTTAAGCCTCTCAAAATGAATAGTTTAAGATAAGCCACTCATTACAGAAGATATTTTTCTTCAATCTCCCATCTTGGTACAGAAGACAGTCATTATTACCATTTCTTTTGCTTGAGTTAGACAGCTAAGTCTTTTCTCTCATCTTCTTTTTCAATATATGCCACTTTTTGCAGATAGAAGTGTAATGAGAGCAGTTGTTCCATATGAACTTTTATTCCTAGCTTTTCCCTTCTGTCCAAACTTCTAAGACACTTTGAAAGCTAAACAATGACTCTTCTGATCTATTCATCTCTCTTCTAAAATACACAGTATTGTTACGATGAAAACGAATAAGAAGTTGGAGAATGTACTTTATATTTTCTCCAGTGTAACATCAAACAGAAGTTTCCTCCTGAACTTCAGCACCTTCAGGTTTAACAGTCAGAGTGTATTAACCTGCATCTTAAAACACCCATACACATCCTGATGCAACTAAAGGGCAACATCATGCAACTTCTTAAAGGAAGTACAGTTAAGATGTGACTATAGCTCTCTTTGCTAAGCACCATGACCAAGTCTGCCATCAATTACAGATTACTAATGACAACTACTAATGCTTACCTTTGACACTGTGTTTTCCCTTGGGCAATTTTGTGATGTGGGAAGCATTCTTTAGTTCGTACCTGGACAGCACAAAGAACACACAATAGCACTTTACATTCGTCTTAAACTATCTTAGTGGAAAAAAAAATCACGAATTTTTCAGGCTTTAGTTTATGATGAGTTAATGTAAATTTAATCTAAACTCTAGTCTTCTGGAACTCAAACTTTCTTTGTCTTGGTTACTAATTTTAATGATGTTAGCATTTTGTACAAGATTTAGCTAGACCTGAAACAACAGCTCTTATTTTAAGGAAAACCAGATCTTGTTTCTGAAGAAAAAACACATTCTTCTTCTTCACAATGAATAGAAGGCTTGCAATCTTAGCATCACCTTCTATGAGGATGTATTAAGCACATTTGGCAAATACTCTTTGTAAGTTACGTACATATTTCCAAGGGCGACTTCTCCCAGCAGTACTAAACCTATGGGATCAGCTTGAGATGTGTGACAGTAGTTTGCACTCTTGGATACCATGTCTGCAAAATAGATGCCCTTCCCAAACATGTAGCCAGTCTGCAAGAAGGAAATAAACAAATAAATAAAACTGGGGCAATAAAAGAACCCAAAGGCAGCACTGAATCCACCTGGCTGGGCTCCCGGAAGGGCAAAGCTGCCACTCAAGCTCTTGTGGACACCAGTGCGCAACCCACACGGGGGACACGAAATTGTCTAAATGGTGGCAGATAACACAGGGCCCTCCCCACACAGAAATTCCCTATTTAGGTTGTCCCTGCCTGTGGCCATCTCTGGGCACAGGGATCAGGCAGCCAGAGCAGCTATTTCACCCACCACGGGAGCTTCAGGCGGAGCTATCCGCAGGCCCTGTGAGAGGATGCCAGCGAAGTTGGTGGTGCGGGAGCCGTGCCACAGCAGCTGGCGGTTGTGGAGCTGCCTGAAGGGCTTGTAACGCTGGCTCTCCCCCTCACGCTCAATCCTGAAGATCTTCAGTTCACAAGAGGACAGGAGGAAAAGAAGAACCAAGCAAATAAACTGTTAACTTCATGCAACTCGTCAGAGGGGAGAAAAAAAATCATCCGATCTGCAATGTACATTGATGTGCTAGGGAAATTGATCGGGATGGGTTTTAGTGTTTGTAATTGGCTGTGTCAGGCTAGCAAAAAAGAGGTAGCAGCAATCATGCAGTACTTGTTATTGATTACTTCTCCACCTTTTCTTCTGCATTTTCATGAGGCTCTATTTTTCTGAAAAAATCATTCAATGAACTAAGGCTCAATTTCAGATGATTACTCCACCTTCCCTTTGAGGCAAATTAAATTAAAATAAAAACACCAAAGCAAAAACACCTCATTAGATTCATCTCTGCCTTGACTTTTGCTATTCTAATTAAAAGAAAATGTCCTATCAAATCATCCCTTCAACAGGGGAAACTGGGTAAGCTACTCAAAAATATAAGGCAATTGCAAACAAGCAAGTCAACTTAGGAGAGTCCATCTTCCCAAAATCAAACCACCCCATTATTGCCCAGCTTACATCCACAACTTTGAGGTCATATGCATTGTGCGTAGCAGCGTGAGTGTTCTTCACATATTGCTTGATAATCTTGGCTTCTTCTGAATCTTTGTCAACAACCTGCAAAGAGGCAAATGAGAAGTATCCTCAGCACACAAACTAGGAGCCATCTTATAACATGACAACATCCACCCTATGCCTGCAACTGCACCCTTTAAACCTCCTCAACCATTTAAGTGGAAATACATTCCTAGCTAGAGAAGATGCACAGATATACAGACAGCCACAGAATGTCTGAGACAATGCTGGAAATTGAGATGATTTTCAATTCCACTCAAAGAAGGGTCAGTCAAGGACTGAGTCCTGCCCAGCTTTCAACACCTAGAAGAAGAGAGCCTCCACGGTCTCTCTGGGCAACCTTTTCCAGTGTTTGACCACTGTCAGAGTAAACAAATTTAAAAAACCAAAACAAACAGCATCAACAACAAAAGCTTTTTCTTTTGCTTAAACACAAATTCCTTTATTTCAATTTGTGCCCATTGCCTCTTGTCACCGGAAACCACTGAGGAAAGTCTGCCTTTGTCGTCTTTCCTTCTTTCTCCCATCAGGTATTCCTAGATATTGATACAATATCTTTTCTCCACCTCAGCTCTTTCTGCATCTCTTTGAACACAAGCTCCAGTTCCTTAACCCACCTCAGTTGCATACATCTGTCCAGTTACAGTTTGGGTGATTTATTTTACTCCAAACTAACAGGATATCAGCTTGTATTCACAACCACTCGTTGCCTTTTATTTCCTTTACCTTAATATCTGTTTTAAGTTTTTCATAGTTGATGTCAATTGGGTCTTTATCTCCATCTTCATTTCCACCTCTGAGAAGGCTGTAAGCAACCTCAATATCAAGCAAGTTGTCCAACATCTGCACTTTAGCCTGAAGAATTGAAACAGGTAACGTTATGTTACGTAGGCCTTTGACATGCTCAGAATTAAGTGTGGGATATCCCAAATTAAAAAAGTGTCTGACAATCACTGGCCACATGGTGCCATCTAATAACACAACACTGCATTATATATATACACACCCAATAATATTAAAATATATACACATAACATCTCTATCTTCTCATACGTTATGCATATACTTATTTACACAGACACATGCACATAAACAAACAAAAAGATACTCTGAAGAAAAACAAGTTTAACCTCATGAAAGCATGATGTTAAACTTGTTTTTCTTCAGACTATCTTCTGGCTTGTGAGGTTTTAATGCTTACTTTAACCTCTGCTTTTATGAAGTTAAGTGTTAAACCTCACATATTCTGTATGTTAGATGTCTGACATCAAGACCTGTTGCCTGCAAACAACATTTTCCAACATTTGCAAAAAACAGTTTCTAGTCAATACCTGAATGTATTCCAAGTTATTTAGGAGAGGTGGCTTCTTCATCCCAAAGTCATGAGGAATCAGTGTATAGAAGCGGTTGGAGAGGTCCAAAATCTGGGATTCTGAACCACTGTCAGAAACTGCCTAGACAAGACAACAAGCACCAAAGAAAATTACTGAGAAAGACTAAGTCTCCATTGCAATAAAAACACAAGATACTTAAGGATTAATACAGGAGCAGCAATGCAAATAGTGCTTATGCTGAAACTCCCACAGGACTAAAAAGAATAATTCTATTTAATTGTCTTGTGTGCAGCAAGTCACAGTATCTGCACAGAAACACATGGAATTGTGTATGAGAAAAATTTAATGGGGATTATGTTTCTGGAGGGCAAAATAAAGTCTTCAGGACATTTAAGTAGTGCATACACTTGTCAAGGTTCTGATCTATTCTAGCAACTGTAAGAAATTCTTGTATCAATGCTTTGCCAAGGAGCCTGTGACAAAAAAACATGGGTTATGCTGGTACATTTTTGCAATCTGTAAAGGCAATACTAGGTAGTGATTCTGGAATGGTTGAGATCACAATGTGTAAATACAGCAATGTTATCAAAGTAGACCCTTTCTGTGTCAACCTTTATTCTCATCCTCTGACAGACTTCTCTGGGGTGGAAACACCAGCTCACTACTAGATCAAGGCACCAGCTTCATTTACTCAGCTGCCATTTATGTTTGGCACGGCCTAAAGTTTGTGCTACAAAAATGCTGAAGACACAAGTACTGCCAACACTGGTACAACAGTGAAGAGAATTAACTGATTACCCATGGAAGCCACATCCTCTTCCCCAGAGAGAGAGAAAGCACAGCTCAGCATTCACCCCACTGAGTCCAGAACAACTTCTGAATTCCCTTTTTGCTCTAACATGTCTTTTATGCTCACCTGCTGAACCTCATTCAGGATGGAGTATGCACTCTGGATCTGTCGCTTGCTCAGTTTTCCCAACGGCATCTTCTGCAAGTCAATCTGATAAAGATGTAAGTATTAAACCCAACTTTCACTACATTTGAACCACTGCAGCATTCCCTCTCTGGTTTCAAGAGAACTAATTTCTCCATGCTAATAGGACTGACCAAAAAAGAATGGAAACATTTTAGACTCAGGATTGAGGAATTATGTCACAAGGACACACCATTGAGAGGACCAAAGGAATACTGCAATAGGAAGGCAAGCACACATGCTAGGGCAACACAAAAATAGGATATTAATTATCTGGCATGAAGTCTAATATTAACCTGGTGTCAGATGCATTTCTTAATCCGTTAAGTAATCATACACTTAAGGCTGGCAAAGAAGCAAACTGAATTAAGTAGTTCTCGTTCATAAGATTATCTGTGTCTAGGTACAATCCAGACACCCTCTTCCAACTTTACCCTACAATTATCAAGGGTAAAATGCAAAGACGCTAGGAGGTGCTTCATATTCATGAAAAATGAGCCAAACCCCCTCAACTAAGTTAAAAGCAATGTCTTGGTTGCCTGCATTTATCCACTGATTTAATTTAATGTTGGTTTTCTTTGTGTATTGATGGATCTTGGGAGAGTACTGGAAAACACGACATTGTTAAAGGACCACCTGAATGCAAAAACATTCAACAAAAATCAAGCCCATTGGAGTCTTTTAGAAAGATCATACATACACCCTCTAGGCTCTTGACAGTACTCACCACTCTGCAGGGTACACTAGTTTTTACTGAAGTTGATGGATTTAAGGTTCAGCTCATGGACAGAAGATCCTGTGAAACCATGACTATCACATACTGTCTGGCTAAGTCCCACATTATTTATCCACTACGGAGCTAGGACCCAGCTGTATGCAAATCATCTCTGCAAGATGAACCCATGAGGCTCTTCCAAGCCATACAGACTGGGGTGAAAGTCCTGAAGTGATTTTGTATGGACTGCATGCCCTGTACTGGGCTTAGGAGAACTTCCACCTTTAGCAACAGCTAAGTGTAGATAAAGCCAGATACCAAGAAAAGCCAAGATGGGCTGCAAGAGGGAAGACAGGCTTCAAAACTGATCATGTCTTGGGGACATGAGAGGCACAAAAACAACACTAATAATCTAATGAAAACCAATCTACAATAGATTTGTAGTGCCCAAACTTTTGAGGCCAATACTCTTGCTGAGTACCACCTGTACCAACCTGATACAATATGTCATTATTAGCTGAAAAATCATGCAGGCCATGTAAAAGTAAAATAGGCCATTTAACTTGGATGTGCAGATTAGCTGCAGACACCTATACTAAGAATAAGTTATATAAACATGTAAAGTAACACAAATAATCACTAACACACAAACACTAACATCTATAAAATAAAACATCTCCCAGTCATGTGATTTAGGAGCACAATTCCAACAGAGCCCACAAACAACCAAATGGCTGGAATTTGTGTCTCCTATGACCCATGGGAGGTAGAATCCTGCAGAGCTACACTCTGGTTTAAAGCTAAACTGCATCCAAGACTTGATCATTAGATGTGCCAAAAGAGCACAGGAGCCAATGGGCTGGGCCTAAAACAACAGCACTGAAATTGCCACTAGGTGCACTGAGTGCAATGGGAAGAATTAGCTCCACATCACAGATGTGTGCATCAGGATTGTCACAAGAGACAAGGGAGATGTTTGTCTTACACCCAGGCAAGGCAGGACACAGCAAGAGAGTCAACTCAGTCCTCCAACAAGCCACTTAATGTAAAGCAATGACAAAGATAATGGTAATAAACTCCTGTATGCTTGGTGAGGTGAAATTCTTGAAAGCTAAGTTAGAAGCAGGAGGATAAATGCATCAGATAAATCTATTGTCATGCAATGGAAAGACCAAGAATTTGCTACACTGTTGGCAAAGCAAGAGGTGTCTGGATGGAACAAAATACTCAAGATCAGGCTAATTAAAGGAACTAAGCAGTTGTTTCTGGAGGACACATAGAAATCTCTAACCAGGAAAAATATTTCCTATAACAGAAAGCAGCTGTTCAGCAGCATCAGTACAGGAGGATAACTCTATAGGAAGACTGGCCCATCTGGAGTCTCAGTTCTGCTATAGATCTGCAGATGATGTGAATTAACATATTTGCAAGAGAGTTCTACAAAACCAAATGACATGAGATGTTGATCAGTTCAGAGTCTTTAGCCAGTTACAGGTACAAAAAATTATTCATTTTACAAGACTTTGATGTAAAGTACCACTGGAGGTACAGGAGAACATAATTAACCCAAGGTACTACAAAATGTTGGGCAAGCCATCTGAAAGCTTTCAGGTAAGCTGCAGAAAATGGTACAAAGCCTACTCTGAAAGGTAGGCACTCCAAATAATGACACAGAGGGCAAAGAACAGCTGCTTAAATGTCAAGTCTTAGGCAGGATAACTAAGCTGGCTGAAGAAAACTGAAATTTGTTATTTAGAATTAGTTCAAATGACTGCACTAAAACAAACAGCAGGATCCCTGCACACCAGTAAAACAGTGCAAGGAGAGACATATCATGCTACCAAACCACTCTCTGAAAGCTTGCCAGAAGGGTGGATCAAGAAGTATGGAGGAAAGAAGAATGGATGAAAATAAGAGTTTTATTAGAACAAATGAGAAGTACAACCAAAACAATCCCAAGTCCACCCTGTGCAGAAGAGGATCTGGACTCTGACAAGACACTTCCATTAGTATATGTATCAACTGGCAGCATTTCTCTAGTCTGAGGTGCATCTCATTTGCTACCTAAAATCCATGGTACTCCAGCCCCAAATGTGGTTCCCTGCTTAGAAAAAAGGAGTCACCAGTGTCACATGATCAGCACATTGGTTATCTGTGTAAATACTTTAAGAGCATTCAGCAAACAGCAGTCACTATGCAGGTATGACTGGGAAAAAACACAAACAAACAAAACCACAGAATGATTACTGCTCCCAAGACTGACAGACAATTTTCTCATAGGCTTGTTAAATTGAAGACACTGATAGACA
>VYZP01041963.1:106312-170803 GCA_013400635.1 Hypocryptadius cinnamomeus | reverse complement strand
ACACTGTCATGGGACAAGGCTTTGTTTCCCATGCTACCCTTGGGCCTGGAATGGAAGGAAGGAAGGAAGGATGAGTGCACTGGGTACATTCCCCACACCACCAGGGCAGAGGGATGATAAAGAGGCCAGAGTGGGATGCATCATGCTTCACTTCAGATTCATGCATGTTTAAGACAGACACTGTTTGCTTCTTTTGTACTCAGGAGAGAGGAGAAACACGTTTGGTCAAATGCAGATGTCCCTTTGCAATGCACTCAGCATCTGCATTGAACACACATGTCAGTTTGCTGATTGGAGAGGGAGTCCAGCATGATTAGGTCCCATGTTAGGAGTTAGGTGGATGCAAACCACCCAAAGAAAGATGCAGAAAGGGACAACAGGAGTCCCCTGTCCTCCTTAGTGGCAGTGTGGCTAACATGAGACATTCAGGATGCAGCTTTTGCAGCCTGGTGTGTGTCATACCTGCCAAAGATGGTGGATTGTTTTTTTCCCTTCTTTTAAATGTGGGCAGAAAATTTAACTTTGATACATTAACAAACTTGACTTGAATCCTCTCATGTCCAGCAATAAAACCAGTTGCATTCACCCATATCCTAAATATGATCAGATCCCAAGCGTATTTAAAAATGTAGATGGGACAAGTGTCCATGGCTAGAGTTACAGACCTATCAATGGCCAGGTTAAAGTGCCTAGGTAAGACATTCCTGTTCTGTTTCTGTGCTCATTGGGTGTTCAGCCCAGTAAAGGAATGATGAGTTCCCACAGCAGCTGTTAACTGAGTTGTAATTAACTGAGATTGATTGGGCTTGGGCTATTAAGTTATGCAGAGCAAATTTTGCACTTGAGTGGCACAACAAGGAAGGCTCCAAATCATTTATTAACCAAGTTCCACCAGCAAAGGCAGGTGCTATTTGTACATTACTTTGTCCAAAAGACAACAAGGATAGCCTCTACCAGGATTTCATTCTAGTATTGAACTGGAAAGCATCATAGAATATTTTCTCATTGTTGGCCACAAGACTATTAACAAATACAAATTACAAGGATTCCTTGGCTCAGATGCTGCACAGGCAATGCTTTGCCTCCAAAGGTTTGACTCTGGGGAACAAGGATGATTAGGAACACAACTCTGACATGAGGAACTCAGTATGTAAAAGCTCTTCTGCAAGGAAGTAAAATAGAAGAGGTCTCTGCTATTTGTCTAGCCATAGATTCTCTCTTTATTTAGAAGAAAGCCGAGAAAGACTGTGAACATTCATTAAGTAAATGCACTACATTAAAAAACCCAAACAAATTACTCTTTTTCCTCCTGCATCCCCCTTCTTTACATCTCCAGAGACACCTCCCCTAGCTGCTGGACTAACCCCTCTGTTGCCCCAAAGCTGTAGTCAGTCAGTCTACACCTATACACAGCCTCACAGCAGGGCAAAATAAATTTGCTCTAAGTTTATGTTGTGTTGAAGGCAATCAGAGCTGTTTCTCTCACAGCACAGGCCAGAGTTTGTGCTTCCTCCCATTACATATCATGGTTAATGTCTGTGTTAGCCTACAGGACAGCAGCTCTACGTACAAGCAAGGCACTTGCCTTATTTCTTCATTAATGAAGCCATCCCATCATTTTGTGTTTGATTTTATAGTCCTTTTCGGCATGAGAGGTACTCCATATGGGCAAGACATAATTTTACTGCATTAAGAAAAACAGTCATGCAGCTTTTATTTACTGCAATGTATGTTCACTATTAGCTGGCATATTTTATTTATTGCAAAGAATGCATGTACATTAGGATGTATTTGCCTTTCCATCTGGGGAATTCTTTACCCATAAGGGCTGAGGTCTCCTTGTTCTTGAGACTGCCAGTACAAGATCTCTGTCTTTCTTTCTCTCTCTGCATATGTATCAGATGTGTTGGCAAGAGAGTTACTGTATTTTCTTCTGGCATTCACCAAAAAAGCACAGGATTAAATATAGAATTAACTGCAGCTTTAGTACAGATCAGTCTCTTATGTGCAAATCTACATTCCTCTGTAATTCCAGGCAGTATATTTATATGTATATGTATATGTATATGTATATTTCTGGTGAAGCTAAAGGTGCACTAACTAAAGCCCAGATGTTTCAGCCATTGCCTGGCCACACTGATTTCCTGATACAAATGCTCAGTTCATTCCTGTGTATCAACATTCAAGCTTCCCACCAAACCAGAGGAAATGATGGGACTCTGTGGGCAGTTGTGTAGTTTGATGGTCTAAAGATTATTAGTGAAGCAGTGTTTGCAGTGCAAGCTGACAGCTTGTATCACACTGACTGAGAAAAGGACATCGTTGTGCACTAACACCGTTCAGGGAGCTGAGAAATGCTCCTGTGGGCTTGCAAACCTCACTTACATGCACAGCCCTCAAGGGGTGGCTGACACAACACCAGGAGCCTTCAGTTGTTATCTGTGCCTAAAGGGCTAGGTAAGAAAGTTAAAGAAGCAATCACACACTGATAATATACCAGAAATACTTTTTACTGCAGCCACGACAGAGGGCATCACTGATGCTGAAAAACACCCACACAGCTTCACACGTCTTCTCTGTACTAGCAGTACTCAGTCATCATCCTCTTCTTGTAAAGTTGCTGCTGATCAGACCCTCCTAGACAGATTTCAAACACTAAAAACAATCAAAGTAATCTGGGCTATCTGCAGTCCTAGACTAAGAGGTTGGATCACTCCTGCCTCGGCTGCCTTCCCCCTCCTTTCCAGGCTGACTCTTCAAGCACAAGCAAAGAAAGAGGAAATTCCTGGAATTCCTTCATCAGCATTAGGGCTTGTTTTGCACAAATTTGGACAGAGGCTGCTCCTAAGGGGCCAACTCATGCTTTCATCCTACTGCTGTGAGAGGTCCACTTTTATTTATTTTCCTTCCCTGCCAGCTTACCCAGCCTCCCTCGGTGAATGAAGTGCAGCAGTGTTGAGCACAGCGATGCTGACATCGCTGCTGGACTGGCAAGGTTTTAAATTACTCTCTCCCCTGGGAGGTGGAGGATCTTTCCTTTTCTTCTTGGCAAAGAAGTTCTTGAAAGTCTGAAATTTGGATTTTTTCTTTCCTGCAACATGAAAAAAAGAAGAAAATTTATGAAAGTTGGTGGTATTGCTTAGCTTGGGTAATGTTATCTCTTAAATTCTGGAGGAAGCCTCAAAGCTAGAGCAGCCCATTCAGTTTCAGTCAGCTCCTTTGTAAATAATTCAGTGCTGGAGTCCAGTGAAAGGTGAAGCTTCAATTCTTACATTTGGTTCCTATAAAGCAACACTGGCACTAAGCTGACAATAGTGGCGCCTACCTAGGTTCCAGTCTATACAAAAATGTACTTTATATAGAGAATGTATCTATCTACAACTGAACAGTGATCATGCTTGGTGTATTTTCAATAAAAATTGCTGTCAATGTCTTTAGGTATGAATGTTCTACTTAGTTTGGTTTAGTTCTGCTTACTCTTTATCCAGTGCTCTAAGGAGACAAAACCTGAAGGACATTCAACATTGGCAAAAAGACTGTAATTGGAAAAAGAATTAATAAACTCCAAAACCAAAATATCTGTTTCCACATTAAACAAACGTCCCAAAATTAAATTAACATCTCCTCCAGGGACACAGAAGCAAACTTAAATTTAGACATTGTCTTGCAGGACACGAAAGCCCCAAACAGAGCAGCCCTAAGAACACAATTGGAAAACTGTTAATTTGGTTTCAGATTTTCCATAGTCCAAATGAAAATATGAAAAGAATAAAAAAAAAAAAAAACCCACCATGAAACATCACTGATCTTTTCTTTTTAGTAAGAGCTAAGATACCTCAACATTCTTATGTATATTTTCTTTCAGCACCCAAGTCCTGCATTTTGTCCCTGACCTTTACACTGAGGGGTCACTTTGAGTGGTTTGGGCCAAACTATTGTACTAAGACCCCTGTGATTGACTTAAATACATACTCAGTGCAATAACATCATTGCATATCTGAGCCAACTTCATTGTTCAATTAATACTTTACAGCAGTTGGCATAATACATGCCCACAGCTGGAGGATTCCTTCATAAGCAGGGCATTATTTCAAGACAATTATTGTCTTCTCCCAGCAATGATTTAGTTGGTGATGCTCTGTCTCAACGTGTGCCCTGTACGTGCAGGGATCTCTGCCAATGGGCCTTATCTGGGCTGAAACTGCCACCACACAGCTGCATCAGACAGTGGCCACTTTGAGAAACAAACAATGATACTGAGATCTACTCCCCCTGTCTCCTCCCTGCTCCTCAGCCCAGTGCCAGCACCATGTGTCAGGACACACAAGGACGTGGCACAGTGTCCCCAGGCCCTGGTGACACAGAACCCTGTGCAGAACCCCCAAAGACCTGCAGCTGCTGTCCAAGTGACCAGGGCTGCTTCTGAGACCAAAATATCTTTCAAACCACGGGGAGTGAGCTCTCACTGCAGTCCCACAATAACAACGGGATGTGTCTGCTCTTAGGGAGGGTTTATCAGTGGAAGGTCTTGTTATCTTATCAGGCAATAAGTGAATGAGACAGCCACAGAAAACACACAGGTTGTATGGCTGTGGCCCAGACAACAGAGCTAATCCCAAGGGTTTGGCATTTGTTAAAACTCCCAGAGGGCTCAATGAGCTTCGTGCTGCACCTGTAGCAAGAACAGGCAGGGGAAGACGGGTCACGCAGCAAGCACACAGAGCCTCTCCACTAAAACAAGCATGGTGAGTGTGCTTCAGAGACTTTGGAAACACATCCTGACCATTCCTGTCTTTCCTTATCAGCAGCTAGACAATGTGTATGGTATTCTTCCAGGAAACTTGTCAGAGCTGATCTGGTTTATCTTAGATAAGCAAAACAAAAGTTTAACAAGTTTAATGAAAGCAGTTCCCCAAAATTATCAATTCTGCAACGACTGCTAACACAGTCAATGACTCAAGAAGGAAATGGCAAACTTTGAGACAGGCAAAGAGCTCCGCAACTCAAAAGCTCTCTAAATGAGAAACAAGGACATGTACATTGGCCATGTACACTGGTGAACTGTCAGCTGCACAGACAGAAAGCAAGCTGGATTCTAGTAAAGGCACTATTGATGAGCTTAATTAGATGCTGGTATTTCCAGAGAACAAGGAGAGTGTTAAAAAAAAAATAACCTGAAAAAAACCCACACCAAAAAGCCCACCACACATAACAAGTGATCCTAAGGATGTTTGAGAGAAGCAGACATAAGTCTTGCCACAAAAGCAAACATTTCCAAGGTACTACTCCAAGTACTTGTCTAGATCAGAAGTGGTGCTAATTGTAGAATGGAGGCTACAGAAAGGATTTCCAAACACTGCCAATGAGCAATCCCCAGCTGGCATGGGACAACACTTGTACCATTGTGCAACAGAGAGGATCTGATGCAGACACATCAGTCACTTCAGTGCCTCCTCTAGACTCTAATTTATTACTGGTGTGTGGGGTAGATGGTCCCTGCAGCAATAACTCCTCTTCAACCATGCTCTGCTCAGCTGCAAACATTCAGTTGCCTCAGGTGAATGAGAACACAGTAAGTTTCCCTGCAGTTCCAGAGACTGGTACTTGCCATATTATTATGTTTAAAAAGATCAAATCACTACTAGGCACTTAGTGCTGGATGCAGATGAAAACTGTGGGACTGTTCTGTGAGGGAGCACTTAGCAAAAAAGACATGGCTCAGACAGCCAATGCTCTTGTTTGCTTCCTGCTGGGAACAGCTGTGCTCTGGTTTTGCACACCACGAAAAAGATGCCACCTTTAAGCTAAAGGTGCCTACATCTCAGTGCACTGTGAAGCAGCCCAACATGACAATAAATTGGAATTTGATACTTGAACTAATAAAATACAAGAGGACCTTAATACTTAAAATGGAAAAAAAATCATTGCATAACAAAAATCCAAGCTCAAACAACTATACCTATTTCCCCCTTGTCCACTGGAGATTTTTGAAATATTATGGTTGCCAATCTTCAGTTTTATGGCATTAAAAATAAAATACTAAATTCCTAGGTTACTGCCCTAAAAAGGAAAAGCCTTCCCAAAAATTAGTTGCTTATGCTATTTTTTAGCCAACTATAACAGAAAAGAAGCAGGAATAAGCATTTTCCTTTCTCTGTAAAGTTTGTGAATTTTGTATTTTTTACTGTATATGTACAGCCTATTTCATTGTGTCTCCTGTGCACAGAGAGAATTAACTCAGGACTTTCTGCTCTTTGAATAGTTCTTCCCTATAACAAGACAGAAAAGAAAAGGTTGCTTCTTCCAGTGCAAAAATTGAAACTGCAAAAGCATAGGGAACATCTGATTTGGGAGGTCAATGGTCATATTTAAATTAAACCATTCATTCGGGGATCTCCTATGGTCTCTGATTTCCTATGGTGCAGTCAGGAAGTATTTTCTATCTTTTTTTCCCTCTCAAATCCAAGGACTAGATAGTTTCAACATTAAAAACACCTGGAAAAAAAATCCCAACCCATAGACAAGATTCTCAGAAAGTGTCATGATTGTAGCTTCATAAAAATACCAGATATTGGCAGACAGACAATAAATTCATGGAATTCAGTACCACCAACATTGGGTGCTGACAGTTTTTGGACAGCAACCTGGTTCCTGCCACAAAAAAAAGGAGTAGTATGCACTGGAAGCCTTGCACTACAGACAACAAAGCAAACTTCAAGAAATCAGTCTAATTGACTGGACTGTGAAGGGTGGGGATTTTACCCTCCTAGAGCCTTTACATTATGAGATAATTATGAAGAGGGAGAGGTGAGGCAATCCTCCATTACCTTTGGAAGTAAACAGAAGATTCTAAAATGGCTTTGTCCAGGTCCAGCCAAGTGTCTCCTGAACTCCTTGGCAACAGCACAGCAGCCTTTAACTATTTAAAATTTTGTTCATTTAGGGTCAGAAATATTCCTGGTGGATTTAGAGGCAACACTTCAGATCATGAGCCATGTCCTGCTTTTCCTATCACCCAGGTCAGAATTTGATCTCTTTTCTGAATCTCCTAGTAAACCTGAGTACAAAATTTTCATGCATGGGCTTCACACAAGCTTACCAGATTGCTGGGATAGCACCAGACTGTGTGACAAACTAGATTATAAATCTAAGAAACCAGAGAGTGCTGAGCATCTATCATTACACTTTCTTCACCTCTATCCATCTGCCAAGCAGAGTACAACTAACAGTCTCTTTGCCATTTGCTTATCTCTTCTAACAATATTTTGATAGTGGCAAATATATTTCTAAAGGATAAAGCAAGATGACCTTTGAAACACAAACACTTAAGATGATTGCAAAACATTAGCCAAAGAAAAGAGAGAAAAATCAAATGGTGTGACAGCCACTTCTCCAGAGATGCTTCAGACATGATGCTATTCCTCATATTCAAACTGGCAAAGGGGATATCCTTTAATGTAGACAAGTCTCTGGCATAAGTAAGATATTTTCCTTTCTTGCCTATTATTCCATCCCCTCATACTGTTTGCATCAGACCATGCCACCAGATTAAAGAATAAGTAACAAATGGTTGCAGAGAAAGAGAGAGGCTGCTGGGGGTACTGATACAGCTTCCACAGACAGAGGATTGTTAACAGGCTCAGCTCCCACCTCTGCAGGGTCCATCAATGCAGGCACAACCATCATCCCTTCAAGCTCTAACATCCTGCTTCTAAATTCCAAGTCAGAATCAAAAGGAATATCCTCCAACAGGGTATGTCGCTCCAGCATTGCACATTAAATCATCTTTTCCATAATACTGACAGCTGACAAAGACACACAAAATTTTCTTTACACTGCAAAAGAAGCCCCCAGAAAACAGCACTGCAAAACAGGTCACTACAGACCTAACTAATGGAAGAAAACAAATCTTCCAAATCAGCTGTACATTCAGAGAACAGCTGCTTACCTGTGCACTCTTCGACTGTGTCTCCAGTTTCAGGTGACTGTGTGACCTCTGTGGGTCTCGTAGCCATTATATAGTCACTGAAACAGAGATGAAGGCATCAGTTAAATTTTAGTCCGTCACTCCAGCAGAACATGGTCCCACCCAGCATGAAGAAAGAACACAGCTGAATCCTTTCTAAAACTACATGCCTGAATGGCTATCACAACCATGCCTTCCACACTTTTGTGCACTTTGGCCACAGAACTCTTCATTTTCCAATGACACTTACTTCTCCAGCCACAACTAACAATCCAGTCTAATCATTGCCAGCACCTCTGTCTTACTAGGAGACCAGAATCAAAGCTTGCTTTCGGGAAAGATGTCATTACACTTGCTCAGCAAACACTGCAATGCTTCCCAGTCTTAGAATAATGAACCTTTGCTAGGGAGTGACAGCTCCACACTACTGTAAAAAACAGAAGTAAGTGCTCAGCTGCCCAGGGTTCATGCATTACAGTGTCCTCACAGCAGGCACCAGTCTAGTCTGTCATCATTATTAAAACCAGTTAAGCATCAGCACTGAAACATCATTCCAGGCTATGCTACATTTGTGGAAACCAATAGATCAAATTTATTTTGGATCCAGTGCAATCAGCTTTTAACCACAAGCTCTGAAACCTTATCGCCAGCAGGGCTATTGATCAACCAAATTAGCTGATGGCATCATCTTCCTCCCTGATGAAAACAGAAGTTCAGCCTAGTTTTAAGATCATTCAGTGGTAACTGGCTCCACTTTGTATTTTCCAAATGAGTGTCTGCCACAGACAAAGGAATGAAGCAGCAGACCACAGGAGTTACAGTACAAATGTCAAGCAACAATGGAAATGTGACAGTTTAGCAGGGCAGCTCATAAATACTGTCCTTTGTTATGGAAGGTACCTCAGTGATACTTTTATATAAGTAGAGGTTCCCATATGCTGTCAGGACTCAAAGAGTAAGAATCTGTACAGCCAAATCCTGCTCTCTTTTCTGCATAGATCACATCTAACAATTTTCCTCATTTAAATGGTGTAACAATACAGCCAAGTCAAGTATCTCAACAGCAAACAAGACTGTGATTCTGTACCAATTTGGCCAACCACTAAACTCTTCCATTTCTTCTGCATCACCCACATGCTCTAAAAGTCTGTCATGCCCAAAAGTACTGGACCTTTCTATGAGCTGACATCCTCAGACAGCCTTAAAAGATGAGGTGCACAAACTCAGAGGCAGAGGTGTCTGTCAGAGAAAAGAAAGGAGCAGCTCATGGAGGTAAAACAGGCAAGGCTCCTGTGACAAAAGAGGCCATGGAGTAAAGCATTCCCTGTTCTGCCCACACAGACATGGAAATTGTAAAGCTGCTGAACTCTGGGGAGGAATTGGGGAGGTATAAAAGAGAAGCAAAGTGCAGTCAAACAGATCCCCTGTGAGCACTGGGCAGAGGAGAGCATCAGCACAATCTAGTTCCAAATAATCTCACTTCAACTAGTTAAAAACCAATGAAAATGTCATTGCAATAACCAGGACGGATTACACCTTTCCTAACTGAGATGCACTGAGGTTGTTCTTGAAACAACTGTCAGACAATATTGACAATAAAAAATAAGAGTTCTAAGTTTCCTTCAGGATGATCATAACCATTCAACTTTATCCTTATTCCTCTTGTCTCATATTATCTATGAAATTATCTATTAAAATATTTGCATTTCCTGCATACTTTTTTAAAAGCAGTCATCAGGAGACTTTCTTATAGACTCTTTCTTTATATTAAAAAGAAATTTGGTCCCAATTTTTTCTCTCAACTTTATACACCATTCACACTGTATTAGATTTTTTTGAGGTAAAGGGAAATGCATTTGAAATAAAATATTGAGAAAGCATTCAACAAATTTACGAGGACAAACTGACAAGTCTCCAGACTTGAACCTATTTTCACAGAATGTGAGTGGACCTGGCATTTGGCTCACCTAGACCTCTAACTTCTGCTTTACCCACCTTCAGTTAAACCAAAGAAAGAGAAAATTGATGCTTTCAGATCTAGCTTTGTTTGCATCAGTTCAACATTTATTTAACTCACTCAATCATCTCAGCTGCTCACTCAGAATCCTTCCAGCCTCTGAAGATATTTTGACTGCAGTGTTTATTGTAACTGCAAGCATATATTTCCAACTAGTATATCTTTTACACAAGTAGAGCTTCAACTGCAAAGCAGTTCAGTTCTGAGGCAGTTTCTTCACAGTCAAATCAGCTCCAGCATTAACTCAATTTTATACTTGAGTTCTCTGGGGCACATGGAGCTCAAGTGCCAACTACAAGGGTGCCCCATTTAGAACCTAATGATTTGGTGCCTTTGTACGCCTCATCATCTTTTTCCAGTGAACTGAACTCACAGATTTTCTCAAGCTTTGAGTTAGTGAAGTAGCTGAATTACAGAAAAAAACCCCATATAATATGTGGTCTATATATTCCACTAGCACAGTGGAGGTTCCATCATTAAAAACCTGATGACATACCTGGAGGAAAGTTAGCAATTAGGTGGCATTTAGACTTCAAATTCTGGTGGCAGTGAGTTGTACTTTACAGAGAACAGTTAGCAAATGTTCTGAGCCACAAGCCCTAGCCTGGAGGTCAGTGTAATGGAGAAAAAGAGGACNAGAGCCATTCCAGTGAGGATGCAGGACACCTGTGAGCCTCCCAGAGCCATTCCAGTGAGTGCACAGGCATTAACCAATCGAACCTCCAGGCACTCACCACTTCCAGGCCTTAATAACAGCAGACAGACACAGTGTCAGGATGTATCAATACCATGTACATCCAGTCCAATCAGCTGCACTAACCCCCTGTGAGCTCTCCCAGAGCCTTACACCATTAGAGACAAAGTTTTAAACAAATACTGTCTGTGTATTGATTTTCAGTGATAAAAATATCAGGTTAAGTAATGGCCTTTTTAGAGCAGTATTTCTGATACTCAAGGTGCTACATGACAGCTGGGAGAAGATGCTTGCAGAGGGATGCAGGACACTTCTCCTTAGTGTGGAACAGTGGGTGCATTTCCCCAATCTACAGCTTTCAAATATATTCTTAATCCTCTCTCAAACAGTATTTGCAATCCCTGCACATGCACAGACTTCCTGCTGCAGAGGTACAGGGCACACAAGATGTTGAATCTGCCACACCCCTCAAAATCCAGACTCAGCCATGGCCAGTAAATCCACTGCATCAATTTCTATGCAGGGCCATGGAAAAGACTGAACGTTTACCAAAAGCACAGTGTTTTCCTCTCCCTGCACAGCATGATGGGCTGGATTACCACAAATGTGAATTAATTAATTACTTGCAAAGAGTGTCTTCCTATGTAGATGCAATCATAAAAATAATACTGACATTATTGACCCTATTTGCGTTGCTAGGGTGTACTTTAAAGCAATCAAACTCCTACAAAGTTGCAGGGTTTGCTTTTCCTTCAAAACAGAGAATGGAACTTAGCAGTCACTACCCTCACTTGGTTTGATGTTTTAGATCTAGGCTATCTCTGCTATCCCACATAACATTTCCATTGATAACCCCATTGTGCTGCATTCACTCGGAGCTCTTCAACTCATTACAGGAACTAATGAGTCTGAAAAGTAATAAGAAATCTCCAGGAACAGGAGAAATGTCCTTGTCTCCCCTTTACAAACTGAACCAACTGGACAAATATTTGGAGTACTCTATGGGAGGGCAGTGATAGGGCAAAAGAAATAAAGTTCTAGGATGGTGTTCTGACCATTTGCTTTGCTGAGCTGAACACACAACTTAATATGTACATGGGGGGTAGAGGGGTGAGAGAATGCTAAATGAATAAAAGACAATTCCCTTTCACTGTTTAGTTTGTGTATTTAAGGACTCCTGGGAAGTTAGCTTTGTACAGGACTCAAATTTCCTGCATTTAACAAAGGTTCAAGACAAATGCTCTCTGCTCGGTCTCAGAAAAGGGACACAGCCTCCTTGCTGTCTCTCCAGCGGAGCAGAAGACTTGGAAACTGCACAGCAAGCAAGCTCCTAACCCACCTTCAGTGCTTCTTCAGCCTCACTCCATGGTTCTGCATGAGCATTCCACAAGGCCTTATGACAGAGAGATCAAAGGAGATGCTGGGCCCTGAACAGCCTCTTTCTTATCAAATAAATGTTGGAGGAAATAAAGCCTCAAGAATGCAAGGCACTGCATTCAGTTAGCATCTTCATAACCTATAGAAGACAGAGAGTGGCAAGCAGCCAAGAGAAAGAGGTGAAATTTCTGCCTGGAGCTTTTAAAGACCAATTTCCTCCATGCTACAAAAATTATTTGAAATCAAGCTTATGCTCCAGATTTCAGGACACACACTTTCCACAGCAAGAGGCATCAGCACAGGAAAATGGAGCCTGTGGACATCATCTGGTCCTCCAGGTCACCACTCTGCAGCCAGCCTCCCTCAGAACACACTTAAAGCTACTGCAGGACCTCAGAGAAAGCCCCTCTATTTCTCCTGAAAACCAAGGTTCAAAAAAACACAGAATGCAGGATGGTTTAATATTCAGATTACATTCTGCAGCAAAAGGTAAATGAGAGGTTGAATTTTCCTCTCTCTTATTAAAGCACATTAGAGGACTTTGTTCTGACAAAATGTGGTTGATGGCTTTCCTCTCTGGGAGCCCAACAAGCTATCAATGAACTCATTAATCCAATGACAGCTAAGTGAAGTAAAGTTTACCCTCTGCAACTTCATGGAACAGGATTTCAGAGTCAATCATAGCAATAGCAAAGCCAGCAAAATTTCTATTCAATTTTCACACCCCTTAAGCATATCAGAAACTCAGCAACCAAAGCTCCCTTTGCTCTCCGTGAGATGAGTGACCTGCACTTCAAGGCCCACAGTCACAGAATATGCTGAACAGTGTGAGATTCAACAAAACAACTTTGTTGAAACAGTACAATCCAACATGAGAGGAGGAACCAGGATCTGACCTTGTACAGCTGATCCCATTCTGCTCTTCTACAATGGAGCGTTTCTAGGATGAAATTCCCAGATTTTTTTGCCAGCCCCTAGCTGGTATCTCCCATGGAGTCCCCTCCCATGGGGTCCCTCCCATGACTGTTTAATGTAGGTATAAAAGCAGTTTACACCAGGATTCTTGCTACTTTCTCCACTGGTAATGGGGAGGGGAAGAGTTTATAAAGAATATTGATCTTGTAATTTTCACTGAAGGAGGGATAGTTCGAGAAAGTTTAAGGTCCTTTTCCAAGGACCACAAATAATAAATACAGCAGTAGTACCCACCAGGAAGTCTGGATAAGCATCTAGATAATATTTAATATCAATAAAATATTCTCTCAGAATCAAGCAGGGGGTCATAATTCCCCATAGCAACAGACAACATTCAGCTCCTAACCTTGAGAAGATATCCAGAGCAAACAACCATCCACATGGAGACATCTGTTCCCAGCTCTCACACCTTGCATTCAGACAATGCCCCCGACCCCCCTCTGTCCCCACACCTTGGCTCCTCCGTGAAGACTCTCCAGAAGACAGGTCCCAATGTGCTGAACTCTTGTTTGCTACAATCTGCTTTGAGAAGCCTCTGCCTGACAGCGATTCTGAAGGATTTCTGCTGTTCAACAGTGCCTCAAGCATTATGTCCTGCCCTCCTAGTGAGTGTGTGTGCAACACTAATGGAAAGCAGCTGGTGGGCTGAAGCAGACTTTAAAAAAAAAAGTAAGAGGAGGAAATGCCTTTCATACAGTCACACAGACTCATTCTGTAATTGTGTGAGAAGCCAAGAGGATAAGAAGGGGGAAGGGTAAATGGGAAAAATTCACAAGCACTCTGTTACCAGTCCAGAAACTGAGAGTCAATTCCTCTGTCCCCTGCACTGCTGCCCCATCTCCCCAGACCCCCTCCCTCCCTCCCTGCACTCCTGCCATTTGTTAATTTAGCACTAGAGCTGTGTCCCTGCACGTGGGGACTGACTGGAGCACAGAGCTGGTGCCTTAAACCTGAGGCAGGTACCAGCAGCAGTGCAGCTTTGGTTTGTACTCAGCTCGAGAGGCCAAACTGAAGCCCCAGAGCTTTGCAACACTTGGCACCCACACCAGACAGATTAAGTTGGTTTGGTGCCACTTCAGGCTGTCCTCATGGACCCAATTACTCTGCTGTGCTTATTAGCACGATCTTGGGTAGCTGCTGTCTGTGCAAGATCTCTGCTGCAAGCTTGTACCAGCTCAGACAATACAGCAAATATCTACCTGTTAGCCAAAAGCCAAGGAAAATGGTTCTTGATAGCCCAGCCCTAATAATAATTTATCACAGATTTTACAATGCATTTGAAGAGAAATGTGACAAAAATTTGCCCAAATCAAGACTGGCTCTAACATACCATGATCTAAGCCACAGCAAGATTTTAGCTCCAGACTGTCTCCATTTTAAAGGAATGGCCATTAAATGACCCAATTAAATTCCACCACTTGGCATTAGCATAGGAGTGAGCTTTTCCCATGTAGTAATTCTTTTTCTTCACACTAACACACTGGGGAAATTTCAGGAAACAGCTGGAATGAGGATCTTCTCCCACTCTTCCTAAAAAGAAGAAAAAGTATAGCAAAGTCTTCCAGCAACCACACTAAAGGAACCAGTTGCCGGCAGTAGGAAACACCCTCAGATCCACTTGACACGGATACATTTGAAGTAGTTGTGGAGGAGGAGGAAGATGCATTTAAAAACCATCAGGGATGTAACCAAAGGCTGCCTTTGCCAGCTAGGGAGCTACTCCCAGAGTGCATTACTGCCTTTGGAAATGGTTTCAAGGCAAAGCAACAGGAAATGTCAAGCCACTATCACTGAACAGCAGACATGCTTCATGCCAGCAGAGTCGAGATGTCAGAGTCAAGTATGGGAACAAAAGTCAAGCTCACTGTCTCTGCCTCTCCAAGTGGTAAATTCAACAAGTAAGTGTAATCTTCCATCCCAGATCTGGTGGTGGACATATTTAGCCACTGTTTTCTAGCTTGTGTATGTGCTTTCTACCCCCTCTCCAAATTCCTAATAAGTTTTGTTTCACCTGGAGCCTTCAAGCATAAAGTTAGATGACTGGGATCTGACCTGTGGTGTGCAGAGCCCTGGGAGTCCATGGGCTGCTTTCTACGGATCAGCAGAAGGTGGCAAAGGAAAGAGGTTTGCCATCAGCTGGCCTCAACATGCTCTACAGGGGCTTGAAAGACTGTGAGCCTGAGAAAACTTCATGGAAATTGCCATATCTGCAAATTCTGAAGGTGACAAGTATTACTTTAGATGGCAAAATCTATGAGACAGAGCTTGTCTTTTAAATGTATTCTAGCAGATGGAGACTATTGGGCTGGGATTTGGGTAAATTCACTGGTTTTCCTGGCTCTGTCATTGAAGAGCAGGGCAAATTACTGGATTTCTAACAAGAGCCAGGTTATTTATCACTCAGCCATGAGCTTCTTTACCTGTGGAAGCACAATGGTCACACTGAGCTCCTGTACAGCTTCATGAGCCCTATGGAAGAGTTAAGTGTCACCTCTGCTGCAGGAGACAAGCATGCTGGAGCTGTATGGACTGACACAAGTGCTAGAAACACATAGGAGGTAAATAACAAAAACCCTATAAAATTTCACAAGAGTAATCTGCATATCTTGCCCCCATATTTGAGTCACAATGATTTCCCGTATGTTATTCTCAGAAACTGGGAAGGATCATTACATCCTGGGCCAGAAAGAAAAGAGTCTGGAGGCATTTTTACCAAACTAAGCTGTCTGACTATTGCAGGAAAAATGAGGCTGAAACAATAGAGAACTGAACACCAGAACTGAAACATGGAACTTTAGGCTGTATCTAAAGTTTTCTCTTTTTTAAAGTTTTTTTCCAAAACTTGTCACTTGTCCCTCAACTTTTACTTAAAGAGCTGCTTAAAGATTGGGGTGGGGGAAAATCTTCAGATACAATGAAACTTCTCAGGACAAGAGATAATAAAGACATTTAATGGCATAGAATTCAAAGTACACTTTAAAAAAAAAAAGGAGGCAAACAGAAAATTTTGGGAGAAACTGTTACAAATGTTCACTCTGAAGATCAAAATGCCATAAAACCAGACAGCCATCTTTTGGCTATAAAAAAGTAAATAAAATACAGGCTTTGTGGTCTCAGAAGCTGCCTTTGGCAGGAAGCTCAGGAAATCTCTCTTCATGTGAAGTCCCAAAACCTATTTGTCAGTATCTACTGCCTGTACACACAACAAATAAAACCAAGGCCAGCTCCTTTCCAGTTGAAACACAGTGTCTGGCTGGCTCAGCCTGAGTTCCCACTGCCCCTGGGCACTTCTGCAATTCAGAGCCTGTTCTGACTCCTGATCCCTGATCGAGGAAGGCCAGAGGCAGGCTCCATGCTTGCAGAGGGATCTCTGGGTGAAGTTTGATGGTTTCCCTCCCTTCTTCTGTTCTAAAGAAAACTTCCTGCTGTCCCTGCTCTGCTCTCTCTAGAGCCTTGAGTTAGGCAGCTCCTGAAGTACAATCGGTCTTGAAGCCAAGGGAGATCATCCATGTGCTCAGAACAGTTCCTGAGCCGTTTCTGTCCCAAGGGCAGCTCCTGACCTTTCACTCTAGCATGAGCAACTATTAAAAAGGGATCCTGCTTCTCTGGGATTCCAGACACAAATACCTCTCTAAAACAGGATCATCTAAAATAAGATTATCTGAGCTAATGCTGTTTTGCACCAATGGAGTATCAAGCTGAATTCAACTGTATTTTAAGGCAGTGGTGCAGCAGCATCAGGGAGCAGCGATGGTACATGACAGCAGAAACTGACAGCAAAGACAACAAGAACTGCAAGATGGGGTAGTGAAAAGCAGGCATATGGGGGAGAGAATCAGATGGGGACAGACATTCTGTAAGATCTTCACAGGCCAAGGCTGCAACAAAGGAAGCAACGAGACAATTGGCATCTTTTTAATTTAACCTTTTGAAACATTCTTTTCACTAAACTGAAATGATGGAAAGCAGTTTGGCTGCTGGAGTGAACCAGCAAACAATTCCTCCACACCTCTGTCAGGTCTGTATTTTCCCATGTACATAGATAGCTTGATGGTTACTACAATGTCTCCATCCTAACTCTGAGCTAGACCACTCAAATACATCTCATTTGCATCAGAGATACTGTGTGGATCACAAGTGCCTTGTTAGATGAGTGATACCTGGAAGCCCCAGCAGAAGTGCACAGTTCCATATTCCCAGAATGTATAAGCATAAATTAATTCATCATGAATACAAGTCAAACATTTAGTTCACTAATTAACACCAGATCCTTGAATCTCAGAGGCCAAAAGGAACAACCACCACAAAATTTTGAAGCTGGAATGCCAACTTGGCTCTGGATGGATGGTTAGAAAGCAAGATCAGGCAGCTTTGTCTGCACAGCCAAGTTTCCCTGCTCTGACTGAGAGTGCTATAATTCCCTCTAAGAGCACCCTTAGGGCTGAGGTAGAGTTAATTTTCATCCTAGCAGCTGGTATACAGCTGTGGTTTGGATTTGTGCTTGCAACAGTGCTGGTAACTCAGAGATGCTTCCTTTAGCACTAAGCAGGTCTTACCCAGAGCCTTCTCTGCTCCTCAGCCCACCCCAGCTGTGAGGAGGTTGGGGGTGCACAAGGAGCTGGGAGGGGACACAGCCAGGACAGCTGAGCCCAACTGACCCCAGGGATGTCCCAGACCACAGGGCCTCATGCTCAGCACAGAAATCTGGGGGAGAAGGAGGAAGGGGAGGCATTCGGAGGGATGGTGTTTGTCTTCCTGTCACCATTACATGTGACAGAGCCCTGCTGTTCTGAGGATGCTAAACACCTGCCTGCCCTGGGGAATAAATTCCTTGTTCTGCTTTGCTTGTGTGCATGACCTTTGCTTTACCTAATAAATTGTCTTGATCTCAACCCACGAGTTTTCTCACATTACCCTGGGATTCTCTCTGCAATCCCAGCAGAGGAGAGTGAGTGAGTGAGTGGCAGTTGTAGGCTGAATTGCTGGGGTCAAAGCACAATAGTCACAAAGATACCAACATGCTATAGCATGGAGACAGGACACAACAGAGCACAGAATGTCTTGGCACCTGGACACTTCTCCAAACGCAGCAGCACACACAGGTACAACAGTACAGCTAAAGAAACTAATAATGATGTGTGTGGCCTTTTTCACACACATTGTGTTGAAAACATTGGGCTGTTGGCACAGCCTTGACTATTGGCACAGTGATGAGCAGTGACAGGTCAGCATCTGCAAGCAAAATCAGACAGGATATCGACTGACTGGGTTTTTGTTTTTTCTTTGTTTACACAGTGACTCCCCTAATGGAGTGGGAGGTCACCTGCAAACTTGAAAAAAATTATTATGAATAAAATAATAAGATAAACAAAATAAAATATGAGCGTTTGCAGTTAGCATTTGCTGTATTCAAAATAATATTTAAAACTACTTAATCCATAATTGTTTTACAAACCTGGAGACTAAGAGATGTAATGCAGAACTATAAGCTTGAATCACATTAGTGTAGAACACCTTGTGCTCAACTGTTTTCTTACAGCAGGAGAAATATGGGGGGTGGAAGGGAATCAACCTTGGAATTACCTTGGGTTTTTTTCCTGTTTCCCCATGGACAGACTTATCTCAGATTTCCTCAAATCTGGCTGGTAATCAGCTCCAGCTGCCCTACACCAGCTCAGGTAGGTTATCTACTGGAAGCACAACCTGAACCCACTGCATTTTTGTCTCATATATCATCAGATTTCAGCTTTTACATCCAATTCTAGGCCTTCACATCGCAGCAGATGTGAAAGCCTAAAACTTTGTAGACATCTGCACAAGAAGGAAATGACAAATTATTCTCTCCAACTGGCTCTAGGAGTACAAAGCTAGACACTTGGAGCAGCAGAAGTTTCTGTCTAAGAAGAGAACACAAGGGAAAATTATGGCAAGATGTTTTCATTCCTCAGTATGGCAAAATCAAAATCATGTAGACAAAAAACCTGATGGTCAAAGGATGCAGAAGAGTGAGAATCACATTTAGCAGATTGTCCCAGCCCAAACTTCTGCTCCTCTGCAAGTGATGTAGGAGAAGCAACAGTGGAGGTCAATTTGACAGCATATCTGCCAAATACTCAGAACCTTGGTGATAGCAAAAGGGCTGTTCTACTGAAACCAAATAAACAGGCCTGCTTGGAATTCCTCTGCCTACAGCCAGCAAACACACTACCACTGTGGCTGCAAAAACAAACACCATCCAGAGAGAAGCACAAACAGAATGAGGAGATGGGAGTGACTCACTGGTGCATTAAGCCAGAATTGAACTTCTTGCACCAAGATGAGTCAAACAGAATGAATCACAAAGAGAACTAGTTGATTTTTTTGTTAATAATATAGCACCACTGTAATAACAGTGCCCAACTGCCTGCAGTGCCATGGCTCTGACACTTCCTAACTGCTTTTGTTCACCCTCTCTGCTATTTTTGAATAACAAAACAGGACTTAAGTCTCTATACACTTAATACCATGTAGAGCACTGAATGACCCCTGTGGGCTGAAGATGAAATGCTCACAAGAATCCAAACACTCTATAATTGCCTAATACAGGAACACACTCCTAGGTTGTGTACTGAAAGACTCCTCCAAGAGATTCACAACACCTGAGCAGTCTTTCTACCTCAGCTCACACTCTCTGATTTGGCCTTAGTGGGGAGAGCTCTCAAGTTCCATAAAAGCTGTTTCTTGAAACTCATCCAAGGTTTGTCTCTGCACAGGTGAACTTGCTTTGCTGGGCAGAAACCACCTATCATACTCAGATATTTTCATCTCAAAATCCCCCAACACTGAAAAGCTGTTAATGAGTGATTCTTGCTCTTGTTGTGAAATAATATGCTAAAGTGATGTACAATAAAAAGACATGTAAACAGACATATTTAGGAATACCAAAGTGTTTATGGGAAGCATTTCACCTCTCCTGAATTCATCAGCCACACAGAGAGATCCCAGATCATCACAGGGGCACTGCCACAGCTCCCAGGAAGCCTGCACTGATCCCAAAGCTTCCCAGCCTTCTGCCAGCTGCCAGCTGAGCCCATGGACCATGGCTGAGCTGAGATGATGCTGGGGGATGGCACAGGCAGGGATGGCAGGGAACTCAGTGTCTCGCTTTAAACAGCCCTGGAGTCTTGGAGAGATGCTTCATGTCTAAAAGAGTGACAAAGAGCAAAGCATCACTCCCTGCAGTCAGTCAGCAGCAGAGCATCCCTCCCTGCGGTCAGTCAGCAGCAGAGCATCCCTCCCTGCAGTCAGTCAGCAGCAGAGCATTGCTCCCTGCAGTCAGTCAGCAGCAGAGCATCACTTCCTGCAGTCAGTCAGCAGCAGAGCATCCCTCCTTGCAGTCAGGCAGCAGCAGAGCATTGCTCCCTGCAGTCAGTCAGCAGCGCTGCTCCTCAGACCCCGTGGCAATCACAGCCTCCAAAAGGGAGAGAGGCCAGGGAGGCCAATGAGCTGCTGACAGAGCAGAGCCAACAGGCTCAACCTGCCCCAGCCCCCCGTGCCAAGTTGCTACTCCAGTAGCAGTTGGAGGAGCTTTAAACCACTTCCAACCCACTTGTTACTGTCCCAGCTGAAACAGCAGCTGCTGGCTGTGGATGGGGAGCCGAAGGCTCAAAGGACCACACAAACATGGAAAAGTTGTAAAAAGTGTAACTGGCCACAAGGACAAAGGGATTTTGGGGACTTCCACCGTCCCCTATGAGCCTCTTCAACAAGAAGGCTGGGGTGCAGGTGCAGGGGCAGTGAACAGACAGACTATCCAACGGGTGGACAGCTCTGTACCATCTTGGGAATAAGCCCAGCAATCATCACAATCTCCTCCTAACACTCATCTGAACAGGCAACAACACAAAATACAGCAACAGCACCTAACCCAGAAAACATATTTTACTCAATTTCATGGTCATAACATCATTTTAGATTGGCAATTGCTGCCATCTCAAACAACCTAGAAATATATTGAAAATTCTACTGATGCATTCCTTGATCAACTTGCTTTATCCAAATGCTGAACTTCTTTGCAGGATAAAAGTGCACATCAGCATTTTTTGACAATTATGGAATACAAGAAAAGAACACAATACCCCACTGAAAGTGCTAAGCCTGGCAAAGCAGAAGACACTCAAGCTGAAATGCCCATAATTCTGGGATTGTTTGTGAAAGGCACCATGAAATCCTGAGTGACCACATTAAATACAGTTAAATACATTTTCTTATAGTCTGCTATAGAAACCAGACTGAGCTGGCACATAAAGCCTTCAGCCAAATATTTTATATAGCCTCTAACACACTATATTTGTCTTTGGAAATTGGCAGTTTGCATTGACCATCAGTGAACCTTACTATTCAAGCAACCACATTTTCAGCTCATAACAACATACTTGGCTAGTCCCAAAAACTGAGAAGCACATGAAAAGATTCTTCCACAGGCTTTAGGAAGCTTTATCATGTTTGTTCAGGTATAATATTTTTTTCCTGGCACCATGCTTGGAGCAAGAAAAAAACAGAACTCTGCAACGAGGGTGATGATAGACTTAGAAGAACAATTCAAGATTACTCAGGTTGCATATGCTGGTTAAAGAGAAATATGAAAGCAATCTAGAAGTTTTATTTCAGTGAAATAGCAGCCAAGATTTGGGACTATGATGAAGAATTACCTGGATTAGGCTTTGGGTTCTTTTTTTTCATTTCATAAGAGGACATTAACAAAGCACAGGGACAAGACTATGTGTACAAAATCAGATTCAGCCACACATTATTACAGTGTACCAAGGCAGAGCCTTTGCTTCCTCTTGTAAAATGTGGGGCAGTGGGGTAAATGTGAGAGCAGCACAGGAGAGCACTCTCTAAAGCAGCTTTTAAAACTCTCCAGGTGCTTTAGCTGGACTCAGCAACTCAAAGCTGTGGAGGGAACCTTTCCCCAAAGCCCATGGCAGGTTTCTTGGCAGGCACTAAGCTCTAAGCCATTTTGGCCAAATTCCTACTGGTATCCAAACCAATTGCTTAAAGCATAAAAGTAATTTCATTCCAAAAGAGCTTTCATTTAGAAAGCACATTAACTCCTACAGGTCAAATGACCACGTAAGAATTTGGGGAAGTTGTTCCAATGACATGTTTGTCCAGAAAGACAAATACTTCATGTTAAACTCCAAACAAATTTCATTGAAAATTAATCTCAGGCAAAAAAATCACTATTTCTGCAACTGGTGTCTTGAGCTCATTTTAAGTGCCAATAACCACAGCCAAATCAGCATATAAAATTTGTGAAGACTGCAAAGGGTTAGTAGTTGCATTAATTCATCTGAAGAACACATCACAGGGCTGAAATAACAGGCTGAGGAATATAACCTGTGCATATATATTAAGTGTAGAGACCTAACTGAAGAATGTCAAGAAAGAAGAATCTGTTATAAAAAAACCCTGTTCCTCATAAGTCAGGTGGAGATTGACCAGGAAAGAAGAGATGGTTTACCACATGTGAAAAAGCTTCATCTGTCCAGCCTTTATAGCCACTCTCTGAATTACAAATTTGTTTTAATTGCATTAGATTCTGAAGGATTTGGGGGAGAAAATCAAACAATGCAAATGTATTACTTTTTGTCAATTCAAGTGCCAATCTACCTACCTTCATCAAGACTCACTCACAGCCCTTTTGCTAGTTCTGATGGCACACTCTCCCTTTATTTAAAGCAAACTTCTCTGCCAAATATTAATTCCCTGTCACAAATTTCAAAGGAGGAAAGGAGTCAATATGGGATGGAAAAGCTAACAGAAATCTAGTAGGAGTTGTGTGCCTTTGAAAATGCACATTTCCACCAGAGTAATGTGAGACAAACTGTTGGTGTGAGGGATCCAACCTTTGGGAGAGGAAAAGGAGTCAGTTTCCAGCTCCACTTTTGAACTATTTTCCTCCCTCTGCTATCAAGGACTTACCCACACATTTAACTATGAGTATTCATACCTTAAGCCTCAAGACACAATTTCACTTGCCCTCCACTGTGCAAGTTCCCTGTCTGTAATCTCTCACCGGCTGCAAGAATAGAGCCCTCTGCAGTCTGCTGGTGCAAAACATGATCAAACCACTCCTCAGGTTTGGCAGCAGGAAATTTTGTTCCATTCCTCAGCAGGGAGAATGTCAAAAGAAAAACAGAATGCATCTTCATGGTGGTTTAAAGCACAAATACTAACATGCATTCTCTCATTCTCTTTTCCCTTGATAGCCTACTCCAACAAAACATGCCAGCAAAGCACTAAAAAAATATTTTTTTAAAATACAACCAAATCTCTCAACAGGGAGCGATTACAGAAACAAACCTCAGATTGCTTATAGAAAAACTGAGCTCATCAAGTTCTTAAAGAGTATTTATTGCCAGGCTTCTAGCTTAACATTTTTTAAAAGCCAATGTGAATTTCTGTATTTCTCCTTTTTATGTGTTAATATAGAAACAATACAGCTAATCACTAGGGAAGAGGGAATTTTCCCTCTTGCTATAATTAAACAGGAAAAGATTCTTAATGCCTTTTCCAATATTTCGTGTTTATACCTCTGAAGGAGAAAAAAACCATGACCAATTTTCACCAAACAAATACTTTAGCCAGGACTTATTTTTTGCACTTTTGTGCTCAGGCTGGCACTTCAGACACAAGGCAAATCCGCTTTGTTCAACACTGCAGCTGCAATACAACAAAGACAGAATTTCAAAGAACCCACTAGACTCACTCCCTTTGGGAAGGTGGAGGGGAGGGCTCAGCATGGCACTTACTTCTTACTGTTCAGGCACCCGTAGAACCCAGCCATGGTGCTTCCAGGGAGGCGTGTGTGCATTGAATTCACCCGGGGTGGGGATGCCAGCACGGGGATTCCGTGCAGCGCTCCCCACGCGCCCGAGAGCCCCGGCGTGCCACGGCAACCCCTGGCCAGATAAAGTTCCTGATCTGAGGCACTCAGACTCTGCTGAACTGGGTCCAAGGAGGGCTGTGCCTGCTCCATAAATGGATATGAATTGTTAACTCCCCCTTTTCCTGTCTCCTTCCAGCTATTGGTACGCACAGCATCCGAAGTGTAAAATACCATATGGCGTTTGATTCCGTCTTCCTGTGGGACTAATGAGAGGCTCAGTTATAATTAGGATGTGAAGAAGCCCTGAGGAGATTAATTGTTATTGTTATTTTTTAGACAGAAGAAAGCTACAGAAAATACTTTTGACATCTTTGAAATAATGACTAAAAGCTGTAGTTATTCTCCAGAACAAAAAGGGGTGCACAGGATCTTTCAAAACAGGCACTATCCCAATCCACTGTAAATCGCAATCTATTCAAACAGGATATTCTGCACATTAACAGGAAAATAACTCAAACAACTGCATCCCTGCAATATTGCAAGGTCAGGCAAAAAGCTCTAGAGTTTAAATCAGCCAGCACACCCATATGTGCTAGTGATGACCTCTGACAATTTACTAACAATTGTTACTCACTGTCACAGCTAAGGAGGCACTCAATGGGTGTGGAAACAGGTAAATGCTGGGGAACATAAACCTCAAAGAGAAGGAGCCTCTTTCACAGGGGTGACCCAAGTCCTGGGGACAATATAGCTGTACATATTTCTGCCATTACATTGCATTAAATTCATATGGAAATGAATTTGCATCATGGCTATCAATGGCCTCTATTGAGGTAAAAGCAGAGAAGAGGAAAGACATTGTTGGTGCTGCCTGCACACAGGGAGGGAGCAGCAGCAGCCAGTGCCACAGCCTGAGCCTGCTCCTGCAGTCACATGGCCTGCTAAGAATATCAGCTCCTAATTAAAAATTGCATGGATATTTCAAAGCAGGAGGTTCATAACTCTCATAATAGCAAAGCAAAGATTCACAGTCATTCCTAGAAGATCAGAAGAAAACCACATTTATTTGTATTTCTCAGCTGGTACATAGTGTTTGAATACTTGGGTCTGGCAAGCCAGTAGGAGGGAGTTTTATTAAGTATTTTTATATGAGTTTCTTAAAGACATTTAGTAGAAATACCAGACTTACAGTGGAGAAGTCCTTTTTGAACACTTGGAAAAAATACTTTATTTTAATACCTTTCTCATGAGAGACACATGTATTTTGAGAAATGGACCTCTGGTGAGGAGTCCCATAAAACAGCTACAGCAGTTTTCTAACAGTGCAGAAGTTTGACATCTGTGAATGGACAACTCCATTTCTCAATTTTCTACAAAGGCCCCTACACAAAGGAAAGCTGTCACACAAATATCAGACGACAATAAGTGCAAGAGCGATCACAAACAGGAAACAAATCACACTCTACTCTAGTTTCCCACTTAGCTGGAAAGCAAAAGCCTCTACAAGCAGCCAAGTTCAACGCCATCCACAGAGTGCATTTGCATTTGCAGATCAAAGCTGACCTCAAGCAGATAGAACACATTTTCTGTCTCTTGGAAAAAGACAAAGCAGTGAAAATACAGTAGCAGTAGTGGAAGTTTGACTGGAATGAGTTTCACTGTTGGGAATTACTGCACTTGTCACGATGACTTCACGCTGAACTCTTAATCCCAGCAGAAAAAGGATCACTAGAGAGCATTAATCTCCATCCATCTGACAAAAAGCCCATAGGGAAAAAAAAGCAAAATCAAGGCTTCAGTTATTGGGCAACCACCACCAGGAAGGAATTCCTGGAGATTACTGGAGGAACATTCTTACTGGCTTAATGCCCAAAACCTTGGATGTAGGACTGCATCTGAAACCTGCCTGGCATTTTGTTCAGAAAAGTGCTGCTAACAGAAACATTTATACTACAGTAAGAAATGAAGGAGACCTCATGAGAAATTCACATTTATTTTTAAAATCAAGAAAGATCAAATGGCCTTTCAGTGGGAAGGCACAGTCCCTAAAGCCAGTGGAAGGGTGTAATCCTGATGACTTTGGAAGAATTTCATCACTTTAACTGGCATAGAACACAGTCTGGAAGCTTAAAAAAATCAAGATTTTTGCTAACATAAAGCAGATTTCCTGTATCCAAACCTTCTCAGATGGCTTGCTTTCAGAATATGCTTCCTTTCAATATTGTTGTTTTCTTTCATGCATTTTCGTCTTGAAGTTACTTACCTGAACATGCAAAACTTCATCTCTTGGCTTCCATTTAGGTCAAACATAGTCCTGTTCTCAGCAACCAGCAGCTAGCAACACACATTGCACCATCTCAAAACCCCCTTACTTTCCAAGAAGCACAGAGTAGTAAACAGTCATTAAAAATAATTATCCCACCTCAGGATTTAATACTTTTTGATTCTCTATCTTCATATCACCCTCCAAGGCACACCATGCTAGATTTATTATTCACTCCTCTGCCTCTTTATCATCAGCACAGCTTCAAATGGCTACACACGAGTGTTTTGGGTACAGCCCTAAAATCTTAGATGTTGATAAACATCTAACATTGCTCTATGTCCACAGGCAAATCAGTGCAAGCGAGCAGGTATGAGCTGTACCTGCTCTGACAGCCAGACATCACTGCACTGACATTTGCTCCTCACTTGTCAAGTGCTGAAGTGAAGGGGCTGCTCTACTGCCAGTTAATTAATTGAAGCTGCTTTCAGCTGGGGGGTAGAGGAACACTAAATAATCACAGACTTCGGCAGAGTGAAGATGGCTCTTCAAAGATAGGGAAGACAGCAAGTTTAAACACCTGAAATTTCAATCAGATCTGGATTTCCTTTAAAGTTTGTGGCTTGGCTTGATTGAAATAGCCCAGTATAGGCCTACTTTCACTTGAAAATCATGGCTTTCTTCAAACTCACTGTCATGGCTTTCCCTCAACAGCCCAACATTGCACCAGCCCCCTGCATGTCCAAATCACTGCCCATCCAAATCACTGCACATCCAAATCACTGCACATCCACATCACTGCACATCCAAATCACTGCCCATCCAAATCACTGCACATCCAGATCACTGCACATCCAAATCTGCCTCGCTTCCCCTGCAGGGAGAACATGCAGTCCCAGGGGCAACCTGCCCTCCCAGCAGCAAGCTCCCAGAGCCTGGTAAACTTCCCAACAAGTTTCTTAATTTCTACAAAGGTAACAAGGGAGGCAAGACTGAGCAAGGTCCACCCAGCCAACCATTAAGAAATCCTTGCACCAAAACACAGCTCCTAAAATCATCAAGCTATTTGTTTCACATGCACTGACACTTGAGTCATTGCAAAAAGGCCTCTTCAACTTAAGTAACCAACAGCAACTACTAATGCAACGGAGGAAACTCAAATACACAAATACTACAAATACCCAGGGTACATGCCAACAGCCTGAGAGCTGAGGTGTAAGGAGCTACACACACAACCAGCAATCCTGAATAAGTTCCATGTCCAACAGAGCTACTGTGTTTCTTGCAGCCTCTTGCCACTGGATTTATAAGGCCAAGCCCCTTCCCAGCCCCGTGACTGCAAACACTTCACATTTTGCAAAGTGTTCATCCAAAGGTTGCATGGCAGCAGGACACACAGCAGGAGGAAGGGACAGATGTCACACAGGAAATCACACGTTTCACAAACTGTGTTTAAGCAGGGGTGTTTGGTTTACACTTTTTAAATTTTATTTTCAGAAAGGGATAAAAGTTTCATTTGAGCATTTCACTAAACAAATTTAGAGGTAGGAATAAAGCTCCTACACCAAAGTGATGGACTGTAGCATTTCAGATTTCCAGTATATTTTGATGTCTCTGAACTGACTTCTTAGCAAGGTAAATGTCACATTGTGATAGGGTGAGCCATCATATACTGATCCTTGAGCCACTTGAGTTTTATGGCATGAAGATTCTGTGTATTCCTTACAAGCATGTTGCATTTGTACCCCGAGCAACATTTTGCAACAATGTGCCAAGACAAATGTGGCTCTCAAGAAACACTTTGCTAAAGGAGAAAGGGGTTCAGCTTTCCTACAAGTGAAATTTCCAGGCTGGCAAATTGGCCAGGCTTGGAAATTTTCCGTGAAAACTCTCCTGTTCTAAAGAAACAACCAAACAGACATCACTGTTAAAAGCTGCACTATCAGAGCTTTAAACAAACAGGGTTAGAAACACACAGTAGTCTGCAGACAACAAAGAAGTGGAGATAAGAGGATTTCTGCCTTGCAGAGTTTGTACATCCATCTGTGATTAATATTATGAGGAAAATGAGGGTCAAAGCCTATCTCTGAAACTGAAAGTAGAGAGTGTAGTCAGAGGCACCAAATATGCACTATTTCAGTTTTTATTCATGTATTTATTTATATATGTATGAATAAATTCTTCATGCCAGAAGAATTTGCCATGATACTTGCTCTGGAGTCTAATTACTCTATTCTGCTCTAATTATGTGTGTTTTCACACTTTGTGTATAATGTGTGGGATTTGGGAGATTTTTGTTGTTGTCATCCCCTGTTAGAGGGACTTCCTGCAATCTCCTTCAATAATAAGAATATTTCAAAGACTGCAGCAATAATATAATCTCTTTGATTCCAGTGTTTGGTCATTTCGAGTCTTCATTGTTTCTTGCAGTTTATCACAAACACATTGTCTTCTCCTCTGAGGAAGAAGTGAAGAAAAACTTTGGTATGGGGTATCCAGTGCATTACTGAATTCTAAAATACAGCCAGAAAAATACTGGCACTCTAAATCTATCCTTTGTATCCCCACAGCCAAATGTGAACTCTTCCTGGATTAAGTGGAGATGAAGGTCAGGCCATGTGTCATTCAAAAGGTAATTTCCCCTAGATTTGCAACAGGATCACAGATGTAACGTCAGACTTTAGTGACAGAAAATACCAATTGCCTAACAAATAACACAGATCCAGAGATAGAACTGTTTGTTTGACATTTTACAATCTACAAGGATTTATTTGCATATAAATATGCAATTTATTTTTAAATAAGTAACAGCATCCCTGTATATACAGACCAGGCCTCTCACATCTCTGCTTTTTTCATCCAGGACCATAAATCTAAATCTAAGATTTTAAATAATCTGAATGAAAAACAGATTATTTTTAACACAGTGGAAGAGTTGGTATTTCCTGTGAAAATACTAGCATGGTCAATATTTTATAAACTGGGAAACTGTGGTTCTTTTGTCCCGGTGGGGTTGGTGCAGAAGTTGAACAAAGGAGCTCTATTTCTGCACATTCTGACTTAAGAAAATACCATGTTAGAGAATATTAAGTTCCAACAACACAACTTTTCCTTCTCGGTGTCCAGGCAGGCACCAACACACGAGACCATCTGGAAAGAAATGTGAGAACACGGTGTGTAGCTACAGGCACATGGAGCAGTGCCTGCTCTGAGTGTGAACATCAGAGGAAACAGTTACTGAGGCTAAACAAATATCCTGAGGTGATGTGAATAATGAATTGAGTTTTCTACACACCATTCTTCCCGAATTCCCCTCTAGGGATAGATCCAGTTAATGTCCTTCAAACACTCTGGCCAAACTCCCTTGGAGACAGATCAGACCAAGGCTGCCACTAATGCCTGTACTGTGAGCAGCAATCAGGCTTAATGACTTCCCATGTATATTACTTTAACACTAATGTAGGCCCACCTCCTCAACAGACTCACTTCTGATTTGTTTGTACAGGTATAAGCAAGAGAAGAACCAGGGACTCACACATCTGGAATAATATTCCTAAAACCATCAACATCCTGGATTCCAGCTGCAAATGAAATGAAACTTCAGAAGCGAAGGTCATCTCTGATACCATCTCAGCAATAATACAGGAAAGCAGGGAAGCACAGCCCTGGGGAAAAGGCTGTCTGACTCCAATGCCTGCAAACACAAGGCTAAAGATAAGGTGACCATTAACCTTCAGAGAAAGGCAGGGAAGGCCCAGAATGTCCTGCCTGCAGGCTTTATTTCTCCAAGGGGAAATAAACAGAAAAAATAAAACTCAGAACTGCATACTCTTGACATTTAACTCAAATGAGTATGCAATGGTAACATAGTGTTTTCTCTGCTACCTTTCCTCTGTATAAAGGCATGAGTACAGTACCTGGTTCATTCCTCAATCAGCAAAATAAGTGAAAATATTGAGTAACAATAAATTCATTCCTACCACTTGATACCTGTGAGAGATCAGACCTGTGCCCCTATGTACAGAACGTATTGTTCCATATTGCAGATACAGTGGGGAGAACTGAGAACGAATAATTCAGTTACTGCTCCAGAATCCATAAACTGAAACTGAACTCAAAATTCCTGGTGACTGAAACTGTATTTTAGAGCCTTTCCCCATGCTTCCTTGTTCAATAAGGACAGCCAGAAAGACCCTACAAGAATAGGCACCCTATAAATATCCAAGATAACTTTAAGTTCACTAGCCAGCCTTCAGGCATGGGAACTCGTACAGGAATACTGGCATCAAAATGCTGAGTTAAATTAGAAATCAGTGACTGCACAACATGATTTGGCCCCACATGTCGAGAGTTTTAAAATCGTCACATAATAAAAAATACCTCATACTGAGCCAATTTCACCAGAGTGGACACACAGCACATCAGAGCTCTTACACAGCAGCCTAACACATTACTCAGACAAGTTCTGGCAATCTTTAAATATCCCAGTGTGCTCTCAAGTGTCTCTTAAATATGCTGGTGCTGTCCTAACAGTAGTGGGAAGGGAAAATATCTAATATATACCCAGAGGCAGGAAATAAGCTAATTGCAGATGAATTTTACCTAAAACTGTTGAATAAACTACAGTTCTGTGTCACTAAGTCACATCATCACATATGTAAACTGAATCTCTGCTTGGTCCTTCCCAACCACAGAGCCTGGCACACACTTTAGCTATTTGCTGAGCTGATGGGTGTGTCTATCATCCCAGGATCAGTGGTAGCCAAAAAAGCTGCAGTTAAGAGCCATGTCAAACTTAAGTGCATTGTTGTAGTAACTTTCTGCTTTACCATGGAGTTTAGGGAATATCTACAGCTTTCCTAGGATAAGTGCCACTCTCAGCCTCACCACTCCAGCCCCTATAGCTAATCTTTAAACAGAACATACTTGAGACCCACTGCTATTGGCACCAGGTGTTAAATCATCCTTGCTACTAAGTGGATCTTTCCACCCAGGTATTCATGCAAGCCAACACTGCAGGTCCAAACAGAAAGTGGAACAGCTGTCACCATGCACCATGGAGCTGAACAGTCACCTACCCCTTCTGCAGATTTTATCAACACCCACCCAAGAACACAAACTCAGCCTCTCTCATGAAACAATTGCTCTGGACATAAACCAGAGGCCAATATAACTGATACTTCCTGGTGTGGTGTTGATTGAGTCCTCAAGGGACTCTATATATTGTCTGGAGATAAGCTATTGTGAAGCCTAAAGATTAACTCTGCTTGTTCTGCTCTCTGAGAGCTCCCTTTTGGTCATGGGAATACTGAGCAAGCCCTCCTATTGAGGACTGATTATATTTAATGTACATAAGACTAGATAGGATTTAAAAGCCACTGAAGATTGATGAGCTAACTTAACAAGATGGATTTGCAGTGCTTTCCTGATTACAAAACTGATATTGTAGTATCTTCTCACCACACATGAGAGAGATTTCATTTTTCACAAAGGCAAATACAACCATGTACAAATGCTAAACAATAATAAGACTTTCAGACATTTTTCTTGGCTTGTGCAAAGTTTCTCACCATGTAGTTGCTAAATACAAAAGGATGCTAGTCAAAACCATCTAAAGGAATAACCACTTACTTATATTGCAGAATTGCCACAACTTGTGTTGCAGAATTACTACTGGTCACCAGTTAAAATGGTATTAGTGATGACATGGTTAAGCTTTTATTTTGATCAGAATCCACTACAAAACCAGCAAATACCTTATCTCTGAAGAGTCCCATACACCACACAAATGTAACACCCATTCCATCAAAATGAAAACCTGTTCAAAATCTGCAAGATGTTTCCTTTGCAGGAATGAGGACTCGTGATTGTGCTGATGCTGAGTAATGTAGGGTACAATAAAACCTAAGTCACACCCTACAACCATCTTTAACACTCTTAAAACTACAGAATTAAGAGAAGACGCAATGGCCATAGTTTGAGGACCAATAGAGTAGAAGAAATGCGATACTCATAATCAGAGCAAGTAAATTGCTTGTATTTCTTTTTTTCCTCTATTCAATCCACAAAAGTTGTGATAATATTGATATAACATAGTTTCTTCAGACTCATCACAATAATTATGGCTGGTTTGCTCATTTCTTTCCTCTTTCCTCTACTTAACATGATTTTACATTGATATAAATTTAAAAGATACTATAATATAAAACCTTTTGCATAGCCTAGAAACTTAACAAATCAACTAAGGCAAGAACTGAGATAAATTATAGTCTTTCTTTGGCTCAGATTTCTTGCTTTAAGCTGATTTATTGCAAGAACCTCAACATTTTAATATATTTCCTCATACAATATCACTTTTAATTATTGCAGAACCCATGGCTTTTGGAGTCCAACTCATTAAATTCACTCCTCAGTCAGCACATAGTCTTCAGTAGCAACATAGTGTTAATGTACAGATGATAGACTAAAAAAAAAAAAAAAACCACTAAAAATGCTCAAAGAAGTACATTCTAGTAGTTAACAACAGGTGTATAAACATTCTCATATTCTTCTGTTCATTGTACAGCTCTTGAACCCTTAGACACACTTGGCTGTGTGAGCTACGACCTGATGAGATCTTACGAGATTTTGGGGGAGAACTGCAACAGTCAGCAGGAGTCAGGGATGAGTAGCAGTTAAAACAATCCTTGTTATTAACATCAGTGAGTGTCTGCTGCTTGACAAAACAGGTGGTTTCAAGTTCTAACCTGTAGCACTCCTTCCCATTACACACAGAAGCTGTCAGCTGAAGGTACAGAGATAAACCTCTCCAAATGGACAGAAATCTGTTTATGTTTAAACTACACAATAGATTAAATTTAGACAGAAGAACTGGCATAGAAAATCATCTGAGGGAATGATGAGAACTGCCCTTTCCACTAAACCCAGTGTCAAGTACCAAAATCTCAAGCAATGTGTTTGAATTCATTTAGAAGCAAATGATGACATACAAATGGCATCTCTGCTTGTGGCATTGGCACTCCTTTTAAACTTTAAAAGAATGTCTGTGTACCTGTGCACACATGACTCGACATGATGCTGGTGCCACTCCAATTAAAGCAAGCCACTGATTCCTGAGTTTGGGCCATATCCAGAGTGATTAAAATCAATGACAGCCCTTCCACTAAATTCAACTCTTCAGATCACAGCAGTCAGCTTGCAGACTGATGTGCCACAGAGGCTGCAGTCACACTGCTTTGTCCCCTGTTTGACTTACAGCCCAGCTTGATGTTTATGTTACATAACTAAAGATATTGAGACCAACAACACCACGCACACTGTCCACAGCACAAACATAAGGATTACTGAAAATCCTCAGCAGAAAAAAAAAATCAGCTCCCTAGTTTAATACATACCATGTGTACTTCCTTTCCATTTATATCTAGAGAGACTTCATATAAATCAATAAATACCTATGCATGAATGCCTAACGCACTTCAGCAGTATCAGATACAGGAAACATTTGGGTCAAAGTTGCAGAGGATTTTAGCAGATATTAAGCAGGAACAACTAAAGATGTGTTTGTTTGTATTAAATATATCAGACTCACACACACACAAATTGTTGTTCCCAAGTACCCATTTTCACAGCTGTTCAAAACTGAGTAACATCTTAGCCCATTTCTTAACGCTTATGCAAGATTCCAGTATTTGCACTTGCAGCTACTGCTTTCTTGTGAAATATTCTAAGTACTCACTGATCTCTAAATAAATGTATTCAGAATTTAAATAAATGGGCCTGTATTGAGCAAGTCTTTGGACCAAGTACAACTTCTTGTTTCTTCTCTGACTGCCATACATTGTCTTCTGGAGAAAGAAAACATAGCTGTGCTTTTGTCTGAAGTAAATTCCCTGACTGGCAAATTAAGAACCATTACAAGTGGAAAAAAATATTAATTTTGAAACAGAAACCAGTGCCAGTAAAACTTTAAAACTTCTTAAGTGACAAAATTTAACTTTTGATAGTTGTCTGCACTTAATTGCTCCCAGAAAAACTAAAAAGAAGTCTAAAAGGAGATCTACTTCCCAAATGCCTGAATACAGTCAAAACCCCTGTACTGTGGGTTCCAAAGGACAAAGAGTATTGAATCATCAAATCTGCATTAGGCATGTCTCCATCTCTGTGGTCACAGGAATCTCACGTTTAATTTTCTAAAAACTTCCATCAAATCTTTGACAGAATCATAAGCAAACAGCTTATGTGGAAAAGCCTTCCAATTCACAGTGATCTGAAAAAAATGGAGGGATTTATTTTTTGTTCATATAACATCCAAATCATTTGGGTTTGCATATTAGAAAAAGCATTTATATACATAAATAAATCCCCTAAATATCTAAATATATTCTAAACTTGAGTCAAGTCAGGTCAAGTCCAAGGTAAGAAGTGCTTTGCACTTTCTTACACTATAGTGAGAACCAAGTCAACTTAATTTTGCAGACATGGACCAAAGTTCTACATTGGACTGGACAGTTCTGGAATCCTTGCAAACCTCACACACAGCCTGTGTGGTAGGGCTGCATTTCCTTGTGACTAAATGGGAGCTCGGTCTGAAGAAGTGTCGCTTCTTTTATGTAGTGTGTTCATCTTGATAAGTCATCTACTTATGATAAGTCATCTACTGACATCCTTTGGAAAGAGATGAGCAATTTCACTAAGTCAACATAAATTTTCTGGTACAATATTCTTCAGGAATTGGCCTGAAGCATTAGCAACGTACTGGTCCATGTATGATAGAGCTAGAGGTCCAAACTAGAAACAACCAATTGAGAAAGCAGTGCAAAAATTTATGCCAGCCTGGATTAAGCTTTCATTGTATTTGTTGTACAGCAACAAGATAAATATATATTTGCATTTCCTATCTTACAATGGATCTGCAAAGGTATTGGAGTCCTAATTATCATCTATTATATTGTGTGAGAGAAAAGGAAATAGAAAACTCACATTCATGAAGCTGTTAATAAAAGAGAAGGCCACCAAGCTTGCTTTTCTGTTTTAAAGGTTTCAAACAGTGCACTTCAAGTTACCTGTAACTGCTTCCAGTTTCTGTCAAATACCAGACAGATAGCATGAAGTATAAAAGATTCACAGTGCCTGTAATCCCAAGTGGATCAGAATGTGTCTGTACTAGGCTAACTCTTAATTTCTCCAGTCTGCTACACTAGGTCTGAAATGAGAAAGAGCCCATCCAAACGTGCATCAGATGAGCTCTGCTCAGTACATTGCCCTAGGCAGAGAAGTCCACTCAGACAGCTCTCCACAGGATATGGTGAAAGGACAACACAAGGGAAAAGGGAAGAGGGTCACTTTGAATGGTATTTTCAAAAGAGGAGTTGAATTAGAAAATGGAAAGGACTGCAGGTAGTTTGCTGGGGTTCTCAGATATTTTGTGCTCGTAGCCTGTCTGCAGCTTGTCACCTGGGTGAAAGCACTTGCCCTTACATAAGCCACTCTGACTTGTACAAGCACAGTTATCAAAGTTGTTACACGATTAAGGCTTTATTCCTGCATACAGCTGTTTGTTAAGATCAAGCAATTAAGTGTATCAGCAAAATAATCATGAAAGAAATGACACAATGTCTTTTCATACTACGACACTTTATGGATCTGACTCTTTACAAGACCCTGCTACTTCTCTCACGTCACTCCTGCACAGAAGCTCTGAGATCACAGGGATTCTCCCAGAGCCCACACTAGTGCCAAGACCTCACACCTGGGAGACAGCCACCCATTCCAGCAATTCTACCTACGACCTAAGAGACAAAACAAAGTCCAGCTCATATTAACAGCCAGCTACCTAACTCCAGCTACCTAACATAGGTTAAAAACCTGATTTGGAGCATAAAACGTAGAGGTCCGACACTGGAAGACTGCAAGTCTGTAAGTTCGGGATGAGGATGCCCATGTAGCCCGCCAGCCTTGCGTTCGCAGCCGTAGGGAGCCGAGAATAGAGCATTGGAACCAAGAGCGTCCCACGGGAAGCTCCGCCGCTCGCCTCCGCCGGGAGCNGCACCGGGCATGGGCATCGGCCCCACCTCTGCGCACCGCGGGAGCACGCACACCCCGGGCGGTCCGAACCCCGCGGCAGAGCGGCTCAGCCCGGTGGGCACCACCGCCGGGACGCGCTGCCTCCGCCCGGAGCCTGCGCCTGGCCTGGGAGAGCGCCTTACACAAAACACTTTGACACTGAAGGAATTTTGGCTCTTTCTCAAGCCTTTGTGGCCTGGGAAGTCCCTGCTGCCTCCAAGGCTTCCTACTGGTTTGCTGTCCATGGAATCGTACAGACTCCAGCCTGAGACACCTGTGACAATTCAGCTGTGAAGGCACAACCGTGGCGTGACCATAGAATCACAGAATATGCTGAGTTGGAAGGGACCCATCAAGATCATCGGGTCCAACTCCTGGCCCTGCACAAGATACCCCAAGAATCACATAATGTGCCTGAGAGCACTGTCCAAACACTCCCTGGGCTCAGAGAGGCTTGATCCTGTAACCACCTCCTTGGAGAGCCTGTTCTAGTGCCCAACCACTCTCTGGGTGAAAATCCTTTTCCTGGTATCTAACCTAAACCTTCCCTGACTCAGCTTCATGTGATGGTAGTTTTTGGGGCTCTGCTCCTGAGACATAATGTCTCAGGAAAACATTCAGCTTGACCTAAGTCAGCACTCGGCACATCACCTGGAGGGCTCAAGGCACAGTGAGAGGCATCCTCTCAGCAACGTGATTCAGGTAACATTGTTCAGGCTGTGGGATGACTTTGAGGGTCTGAAAGGTTTTCCCATCGAGGGCATTGTATAACTAGAACAGATGGAAGTGCATCAGGCTGGGAAATCAATTAAGTGCTTCCNCCGCCAGCCGGGGGCTCAGCCTGGGCAGCGCCCGCCCGAGGAGCTGCCCCGGCACGGCGGCTGCCGAGGGCCGGCCGAGCTGGAGCCTTTCCCGTGCCCNACTCCAGCCTGAGACACCTGTGACAATTCAGCTGTGAAGGCACAACCGTGGCGTGACCATAGAATCACAGAATATGCTGAGTTGGAAGGGACCCATCAAGATCATCGGGTCCAACTCCTGGCCCTGCACAAGATACCCCAAGAATCACATAATGTGCCTGAGAGCACTGTCCAAACACTCCCTGGGCTCAGAGAGGCTTGATCCTGTAACCACCTCCTTGGAGAGCCTGTTCTAGTGCCCAACCACTCTCTGGGTGAAAATCCTTTTCCTGGTATCTAACCTAAACCTTCCCTGACTCAGCTTCATGTGATGGTAGTTTTTGGGGCTCTGCTCCTGAGACATAATGTCTCAGGAAAACATTCAGCTTGACCTAAGTCAGCACTCGGCACATCACCTGGAGGGCTCAAGGCACAGTGAGAGGCATCCTCTCAGCAACGTGATTCAGGTAACATTGTTCAGGCTGTGGGATGACTTTGAGGGTCTGAAAGGTTTTCCCATCGAGGGCATTGTATAACTAGAACAGATGGAAGTGCATCAGGCTGGGAAATCAATTAAGTGCTTCCTTAGCCTGTTGAAAACTGGATTCTACTGGATCACTATGTAGTGTCTTCATTTGTGTCAAATCAACTTCAGTGACTGAACCGACCTCAGCTAAATAAACTGAGATTAGAATCCATCCATCTTGTTGTATTTCTGCAACTAAAATGCTGCAAGGTTACACCTGGGAAAATGCAGAGTTTATTGATAACTCCCGCTTTCTGACCTTTGAATCTATTAATGTTGAAGTTGGTTACCGATTCCCATCGAAACAGACTGACCTGCTCTGCTGCAGAACTGGCACAGAAGTAACAGACCCTCCTTCAGGGATGCAGTGACACGAGTGAAGACAGCTCATGTGTTCCAAAATGCAAAGTGAATGTCTCCAGTGTAAATAAAAATAGGTCCTTGTGAACAACACGTGTACATGCCATGAATAGCATTTCCATATCCAACACTAATGGAGCAGAGATAACATTTCCTAATCCCTCTAACAGTGCTACTGCTTTGACCTGATCTGGGCATGCATCAATTTTCCTTCACATCATCCAGTTACTTCTGATATATAAAATCCTTCTGGCTCATTAGACCTGGAAGGAAATCCAAGTTGTTGTTTTCAGGAAGTCAGGGATTTAATTTACTCTTTCAGTGTCAATGAGTGTGCTTCCTAGGGATACTAAGACTCTTACATTGCCAGAATCACATGTGGATTTATGTTTTCTTTTTTCTTTGCCTCTTTCAGAAGCATCTGCAGCTTGTGCAGATTGGTTTTTACATATGCTGCCTTTCAAAAAAAGGAGCCAATACTGAGGATTCACACTTGGATTTTCATCTGTAGTTAAAATACACCTCCAAAACTTCCTAGTGTGGTTGCTGTACATACTGATCAAGCAAGCTTTCTTGTCACAGTGACTGTCAGTCCTGTTTGACATGATTGAACTGAAACCTATAGTCTTGGAAGGGGGGAAGATAAAGCCAGTGAGGGAAAGATTTTAGCTGCAAGTTCACAAGAGGATATTTCTGAGGAAAGCAATTCCCCAGCATAAACAGTCTGTCTTTCCAATACCCCTTGCAGACACATTTTCTGAAACTTGGTAAAAAGTCCCATCTGGAGCTGTTTTATGCTGCAGATGCTTACACATTTATCTCCAGGAATGACAGGATCTTGATAGCCTTCAGCCTTGATAGTCTTCTTTACATTCCACAGTCCTTTCTCCTTGTACATTACTGGATGGAGAGCATAGCTAGAAACTCAGAAGATGCAACTGAAAAAAGAAACAGAAATGTGATGGAGATGGAAATAAAAACTAATAAAAAAAGCAAGTGCATCGAAAAGATCTATGCTGCTTATTAAAAAATACAAATAGGAGTATTTTAAAACTGTTTGAACTATCCTGACTTGCAAGGATATGAAAGCTGTCTGAGTTCCAGTTTTTTCTTCAATTAATAAGAAGAGAGCATTATACTAGAACACTGTGCTGCAGGCTATCAACCCATCTCATAGATGCAAGCAGAATGGTTTCAAGGAGAAAGCTATTGTTGTCTACAGAACGGAGAGGGGAACCTGTGTAGGAGCATAGCTAATGCCAGTGGTGTTTAACTAGAGCTGGGGCCAACTCCTCTCTGACTAGAACCTCAATTCTGTTTAAAGGAATTGCCAAGTAGGCTTGCTAGAGGGAAATGTATAACAAAAGGTTCATTAATTTAGGTATTTCCAACCCATGTATTATAATTTTATTCACACCCTTTTATCTCTAAATATCTGTTCTTATTTTTTGCTTAAGATGCATTCTAAGGCATATGAATTTTTTTTATAAAGAGCTGAAAAGTTGGGCCACTGTAACTTCCAGTACCAGCACTCGCACAGCAAATAACTTGAGATTCTATCAATCTTGGCAAAGTTCCCTGGCCCTTCTTAATCTAAGAATGAACTGTTCTTGAATCATTTCTCTTGGATATTAGGTATAAACAGAGCCTCTTTTCCCTGTCTTAGTGTCTGATTCAAGGTCAGATTCAGGGTTGAGGTTGTTCTGGAGCCTTGGGGTTTTTTCCTCGCTGTTGAAAAAAAAAGTAAAATATCCCTCCAAATTACTGGGGTTTTTCTACATCTATTCCTCTATGACATAATAGCAACACAATGAAGTGTAACAGTGTCGTGTCTACACTGAGCAGAATTAACTCGGTAATACAGCTCCCAGTTTGAATAATTCTGAAGTTTCAGAGATTTCTCTAGTATCTGAAATAGAGTCAAAATGCAGAGCTACTTTATTAACAAGTACAAATCTCAGCTGTCAGATCAATGAAACAAGAGGTTTTTCAAGTTACACAGCAGGTGGAAGCAAAAGTCAGTGCATACCACGACAGGAGAGATCTAAGTTCAAGCGCTGATCCATAAAACAAGGAGCTTCCCAAAGGAGACAGCAGGTGGAACCAAACACCAAGAGCCAACGTGTCTAAACATCTTGGTACTCAAAGTCCTTGCGTGTATCCCAAAAGGCAAAACTTTATCCATATTTGCATTGACCCAGAGAGTTAAAAATATTCCTAACTCTGAGAATTAGAAAGTAAACGAAATGCACTTCTTTCAGTTTTCTGTAACTACATGTCCCAGGGCTTGGTTCAGTAAAAGCTGCCTGCTCCCCCTGAAGCAGTGATAGGAACCATCTGCCAAGCTATAATGTGAGATCAGGTTGGCACTTGGACTTGGTGATCCCAGCAGTCTTTTCCAGCCTTAATGATTCTATGATCAAGGCTGGTACACTGCATTTCTTCTCTACGTGTACCCTGACTTGTGTAGAATGATGATACTCTGGCAGGGCAATGGTTTGTGTTCTTTTGGAAGGACACAGTTTGCAGAGGTGACTACTCAGACCCAAAGAATCACTTTGTGCTTTCTCACATCTGATACCGAGGAGCAGATGCCACCAGTTGTATTGTACCTGTATTTGGGGCTCCATTTGCTCCACCATATGAACACCATACTAAGTAGATACATCCAAGTTAGCACTTCCTTCAGCTTAAGTTTTAATTCACCAAAGCCTCCACTGACAAGAAACATGAATGCAGAACTCTGTGACAGGACAATTTTCTTTTTCATGTTATATTAGTACATCATGGTTGCTGCTTCTGTAGTTTTGTTGGGCCTGGAGGTAATACCTGAATGAGAAAAACCCAGAAGTTTGGTAATTTCTTCCCTTTTCTTTTGTGTTAAGTTTGACATTTCTAGAGTACTCGGAAAAGTCACTGCCTTGCCAAGAAAGCAAAGATGTGCACAAGCACAGGTGGAGCGAGTGTAGGGAATGACAGAATGGGTGAGGTTGGAAGGGACCACAGCGGGTCACCCGATCCAACCTCCCTGCTCAGGCAGGGTCAGCCCGGAGGCACAGGATTGCACCCAGGCGGTTCTCGAATCTCTCCAGTGAGACACTCCACGAACTCTCAGGACAATCAGTTCCATTGTGCAGTCACCGCACAGTAAAGAAGTTCTTCCTCATGCTCAGATGGAACTTCCTGTGCACCAGTTTCTGCCCGCTGCCTCTCGTCTCGGTGTTCGGCAGCACGGAGCTGAGCCGGGCCAGCAGGGTGGTCCGCACAGCCCATCGCGGCAGCCCCGACACGGCTCTAACGCCACCCCGAGGTTATTTTTTCCGGAATTTCTGTGGAGCCATGCGCCGCCGCAGCGGCCTGGCCTGACCCGACGCGGAGACCAGCGGCCGGGGAGCCGCGGCCACGGCCGATCCCGCACCACCACCTAGCGCCGGCGGCGGGCGCCGANCCTCATGGCCGTCAACGGCAAAGTCTTCGACGTGACCCGCGCCAGGAAGTTCTACGGGCCCGGTGAGGGCGGCGGCTGCGGGGCGGGCCCGGCCCGGGCACCCGGCGCGCTGTGCCCGGGGCCGCCGGCCGGAGAAGCGCGGGGCGGGTCAGGGCCGGTGCTGGCCGGGAGCGCCTTCCCTCGGCGGGGATCAGCGCTCCTGCCCGACCCCATCGCGGCCCCGGTCCCGATGCGGAGGTTTGGGAAGGGCTCGGCGTGCTTGCCGCCGGGAAGGCTGCGCGCTGCTGCGGCGCTGGGAGAGCTGCGTGCCGGTGAGCCGGCGGGCAGCGTGACTGCTGCCGCCCGGGCTCCAGTCGGGCCCCGGTGTAGAAACTCCGGCTTTGCCGGTTTACGTTGTTTCATTATTCTCGGTGTTTTCCCATGGCAAGCTACACGTACCATAAGAGGTTGGGCGGCTTTGTCGGCCTGGGTTGCCTTCGCCTGATGGCAGGCAGCAGAAGCGAAGTATTCTCTCAGTGTTGACATTCCATTCCCAACTTTTAGTGGGTATCACTCTATTGCATAATATTTATACTAAATACTTGGCAATTTAGATTAAACCAGCTTTCTATCAGGAGCATAGTTCAAACGTGCAAAGATTGAATAACCTGTGCTCGTAGAGCAGCCAGTGATGAGGTGGGTGGGACTATGCGCACCCAGGTGAAAGAGTTTGATCACCTTCACGAGGCCATGGGGTTTTATTTTTATCAGAGGCTGCCTGTTAAAACGGCTCACTGAGGCTTGCTGATTTGTACCAGGATCTGCCTGGCATAACCACTCTTGAGCTGTCCAGACAGCCTGGTAGCTGCAGTAGTTTGCTGCCAGTGCTACTTAAGAGACAAGGAGAAAAATGCTGGAGACACCTTGTTTTTGGAAGAGTTATCAGTTACTACTTTTGGGCCAAACATAGACGAGACTGTCACTGAATGATGCCAGGCTGTAACTTTGCATTCTGCAGCAGTCAGGATGATATGTACAGTGAAATATATGTGCAGTTTTGTATTTGTGCAACCTAAAATCCAGTTGACATAAGGTCCAAGCTTTAGATGCTGCCTTCCTTGATGACAGTAAAAGCTGCCTGTTGCATCTGATTTGGTAATTGCTGAATGGTTCACCACAGTGTCTGGCTAGTTTGATTTTCATTTTAATGGAAAAGTAAGATTCTTTTGATTAATTTAGGAAGAAGCATACTCTGGAAGTTAGCACGTGCTCTACAATAACCAGAGTTCACATCTAACTTCTTTAAACTCCTTTTTGAAGAACTTTGAATGTCTAGTTGAACATGCAGTATCTCAATTTTTGGCTTGTCATGCAAGCAAGTTAATGATTAATGAAGTTTAGCAAGAGTTTATCTTGATGTCTCTTATCTGCTGTGGGTTTAATGTTTTGGTCATTTGAGTTCATCTTGCATTTTGCTTTAATAGATGTTTCCTCCAACTTGATAATTTCTAGTAACTCCACTATATTTTCTGTCAAGCTATCCTTTCATCTCAAGTCAGGAGTATCCATTAGAAAACTTTCATTTCACCCCAGACATAGAAATCCTTCCTCTGTTCTTTATTCTAAGGATGTGTGTCCCAGTCTGTGTGCTTATCCTCACCCTGTTTTTATGTGCCATGCACCATTGTGTGGTTCATTGTCCTGATGTTTCAGCAAACTTCAGTATCTTTCTCCATTATTTTGTTTCTTGTCCTCTTCCTCTGTTTTCCCTTCTTACCAATTAGAATAAAACTTTAAAGCATTTCAGATGCTTGAGGCACCTGATGCACGGCTCAGGGTAGAAACTCATCATCTCTTTTAGTTTGGGGACTCTGATCCATGAAGATAACGTAGCTTCCATTACCTCTGCAATAATGCTGCTTATTTTTTTATTTTAAAGAGGGCCCATATGGGATTTTTGCTGGAAGAGATGCATCCCGAGGTCTTGCCACTTTCTGCCTGGATAAGGAGGCACTGAGGGATACGTATGATGACCTCTCTGATCTCAACGCTACACAGCAAGAGACCTTGAGGGACTGGGAGTCACAATTCACTTGTAAGCAATTTTAAACCTATTTACAAAGAAATAGTTAACTGGTAATAGGGGAAGCAATAGTTAAAGGGCTGTAACCAGCTGGAAGCATCACACACACACACACACACACACACACACACACACACACACACACATATATATATACACACACATATATACACATATATATATATGATGGAAATTGCATACACCAGTAGCTAGTATAGTGAAAATAAAATGTGTTTTCTTTTTAAATCTAGTGTTGAAAGATTTACTATAACCAGCTACAATGGAGTTTTCTCCACATGATGTCATTAGAAATCTCCGTCCTGACCTGATGTGCCCCTACTATTTTGGCCCTCTTCCTGTTTTAATTAAGACTGTTAATCACGCCACACTGAATGGCTGTTTTATTATGCTAACAAGCTTGTTGCAGAAACCAGAACTATGCTATCAAATATATGACTTGAGCTAGTGTTAAAATCTACATTTACAAGTGTTGAGCATCAGGACTGACAGTGAAGTCCACTCTTTTTATTACTGTGTTCCTATTAAATATGGCAAATAGTTGCTTTAAATTGTTATAACAACATTGCTAGTCTGAAATACCTGAAATCAGGGGGTTCTTTTGCTTTGTTGAAGTTGACAGATAGGAAACATAGTATAGGTCTCAGTCCTTACATGTCTTGGCATTTTTACACGCTCAAAAGGAGATATAAAATAAATCAGAGGCTTAATCACATAATCGGATAACAGACCCATCTCTGTGTTTGGGAGAAATTATCTCCCTGCTGTCCTATTGAATATTTGTAATACACATTACAAAAAATAAAACCCCATCCCAGCTGTGTATATGTGTGCACATATATGTGCATGTTTAATAGATGTGAATAGTCTAACAATGCCTTTGGTTTTAACATGGGCAAGAGAAATAATCTAATCCAGGATTTTGTTTCCTTGGCTGGGTGAGTCTCTTGGTTTTTGTTTATTCATCTTTTGGTTTAGGCAATAAAATGAGTTACATTCACTTCACATGATTCTTACGACATCAGTAATAGTAGTTCAGGTAGAAGTTGATTTTAGCTTTTCTCCTTTCCCCCAGTGTTTGGAACAAGTTGCTCAGAGCTGTTTTATTGAAGTACAGCTATCCTGCTCATTCAGAAAACAGTCAGAGGAGTTTAAAAAGGTGTCTCTTCAGGGCAGAAAAATTACTTGGATTTTTTTTTTTCCAGTTAAGTATCATCATGTTGGTAAGCTGCTGAAGGAGGGGGAGGAACCCACTGTGTACTCTGATGAAGACGAAAAAGATACCCAGGATGCAAAGAAAGAATAGATACTGCAGTGAGGAACAATCTATTTTTGAACCATAATGGATCATTTGTAACATTCCACTTCTGTTTCACAAGGTGCAGCAGCATCCAGGCTTACAAAAGGTCCAGAGGTACAGTGAATGGTTTCTTTTCAAAGATTTCCTTTTAGAATTCAGTGGGAAGCTTCTGAAGGTCTATGAGGTCTTCCTTTAACCCCACATAATAAGAAGTATGCATGACACATGTCTGTGCAAAAGTAAACTGCAATTTTGGCAATAAAGGACTATTTTTCTGCTATCACCATTTAGTGCAAAGTAGGTCGAAATCAAGTTTTTCATTACCAACCTATCACTGTGGAGACAAGCACATGACTCACTTCACATATGCAACACAAACACCACTAAATCTTCTTTTGTGTTAGCTTCTGCAGGATCTGGCAGATTTTACCTGGGGTGTAATTCCTTTAGAAAAGGGACTATATTTTGTTTGTCTACAAAGCATCATACTCATTTGTTGTGCAGTGTAATTCATTATTATGTAAGATAATTTGGCTTTCAAGGCATTGCATTAGTGACTTACAGATGAAACACTAACTGCTTTTAAAAACTATTAAGAATTTTTGTGAGGTTAAATCACTTTTAAGTGTTTAATAAAGACTGATGAATGCTTGATGTATTCAACATGCATAATTCTGCACAGACTAATATTCTCTGTTCACTTTTAAAGCACATCTATAGTCTTACAAAAGTTTAGATAATGAGTGGAACTAGGCATCCTTAAAGGTACACCATGGAGTATGACTTGACTATTGTTAATTTGATTTTCTTCTTAGCAAAAAGCGCTCCTGTGAATGTTAATGGAATTATATTAAACATGGAAGATCAGCTGCTCTTGATTCCTAGGCCTAAAAAACAAGAAGTTGCTGGTATGGCATGATTAGCAAGTGCTCTTGTACATGCACCTTTACCTAGCAGAAAAACATTACTGGCCAACAAAACGTACATAAGTTTCCTCTACAAAATAATACAGTGTAAGCTGTTTCTACATTGTTGGTTTGGAATGTTGCCATTAAAAGAAATGACACAATCTCATGCATAACCAGCAGTGCTATACCTGTGGACCTGACCTTTGAGTTGCTCTTTACTTATTTGTTCTCTTAGCTTACCTCTATGCTTAATTACTAGGTTTTTTTCTAAGTGACCTGCCTCCTACCAGAGAGGGCTGGATAAATGGATATGACCAAGGAAAAACATAAATGTTCATCGTCCAAAATACTTCTTTAAAACTAATGGTAACTAATGATTTGTTGATCACTTGTGAACTTGTTTCTTGTCCAGGTGATTCTGCTGGTGCAGAATCTCCAGGGTGCCTGTCTGGTGTAGTTCCCTCTGTTTCATTTCTCTGACTCAACTGTCTAGTTGTTTCAATTTGGCAACATGACCAAAATGATGAACTGAGTCCTGAGTGGGAAGGTGTAAACTAGGCAAAAGTGTTCAGAAGTAGAGTGTGTTGCACAACAGCAGCTTTCATAAACAAGTTGACACAACTTAATATTAAAGTGCCTGAGACCATCTGTGGTGAGAACAACTGACTCTCCCTCGATCCCAACACTCGGTCCTGGGATTTTCTTTTGGTTCCACTGGGCCTTCCAATGAAGAGCAAGGTTGTTTGAGCCAGAGTTGTGTAAAGTGGTACTGTATGAATTACCTGACGAAGGTCTAGAGACACACGTAGACCTTGTCATGACCTTTGTGTTGCTATTTTATTTTTAGAGACATTTATACTCTTTGCAAACTACTACTAATGGTTTACCTCAAATTGGAAATGTGCTTTTATTTGTTTAAGGCAGAAAATAAAATACTCTTGCATAATGGTGGAGTTTGTTTTTATTTACTGCAACCAAATGTTATATTTTATTATATTTAATACTCTCCTAATGTTTCAAGTTTTATATTGTCTAACTCTGATCTGTCACATTATCCAATGCATAGATTGAGTAAAATATGTTCTAATTGAATGCTTGTAAATGCAGTTTGCTACTAAAATTTTAACAGAATATTAAATAGAGAACATACTCTATTGCAGAAAAAAACCCCCAAGTAATTGTTAATACTGAGCAAAAGCTAGAGCTTTGGAAGGCTGTAACCTACCCTTAAGTGGACCCAACCACCTGACTCTAGGGCTACTCTGTAACATCTTCTGAGGAACTGAAAACTATTTTAAGGATTAATCTGTACATCAGAACGTTATGCATCACAAAGAAAAAAAGCAACAAAAATGATGCAGAAAACATGCAGTAACACAAGACAAAGCTCATTGTTAATACTTCTTGGGGAGGAGGTATGACACTTTGGTAAGACTGTTACTTTTCCAAGGAAAACAGAGAATTTCTTGTGAAAGGAGAAGCGTGTCACAAAAGCTGCTCATAAAGCAGCAGGCATGGGTTTTACTTCCTTCCAAAGTGCTGAAGAAAATGGATGGGTTTTAGCTTCTTTTGTAGTCTGTTCATTACAACTTGAACCCTTCCTTCAATAGTGACTGGCAGCAATGACTATGGAAAAAGAAGCATGTCAGGCAGCTTATCGGGCTGTACATTAACCAGGTAGGACATGATGACCAATTCAGGGCAGAGAATGTCACTAATCTCCCTCATCTGATGTGTCCAACATCTGTCACAAAGATCTACTCCAGGACAAATCAAAACAATTGAGTCATACCTTATTTTCAACCATACTGTTAACTGCTTTGTAAAATTCAGATATTCTTTCACCTGGACTTCACCTGCCTGTAATCACCTTCACTAGCTCTTACTTCCTGCTGTTTCAGTTAAAACAAAAAAAAGTTCAGTATTGAATGCTTCTGTTGAAAATTACATAAGGGGTTTTATGAAAGGTGAGGCATTTCTATGCATTGCCTGGAATCCCTGGATTAAGAAGAGAGTGCTTTATATCATAATTGCTGTATTATATTTCAAGCAGATGGACTGATTCAATAATGGGCCTTGTGTACTTCTGCTTTAAAACCAGCCTGTAGGATTTTGACTTCAGCATTCAGCACAAGGTACAACCCACAGGTCACATATTTTCAGTAACAAAGCATTGTTCAGCCAACTTCTCTTCATACCAGCTCTATGAGGAGGCATTTTCACTAGTACTGTACAGAAAATTAGATTTGATAGCAAGATCTGCAGTCTCAGGGCCCAACTTCATACATGTCAGAGTAAAACAATGTTTCCATAAAAAGCACCCAGACTCTTGAAACAGCAGCTGGGCACAATAGCAGGTTCAAACTGAAAGGTGTGAAATTATACCAGAAATGTTCTACATTTCCATTGCTGAACTATATAAATGCTACTTTTAATGCAGCTTTTTAAATGCTACTTTTAATGCAGCTTTTCAGCTAATAAAATAAATGTTTTAATTGCCAAAACATTCTGTAACTTTCATACGTGGGATATGACATTTATATCTATAACAACTAAAATCCAATCTACAAAGCCATGCATTTTAAAAGTTTTAAAGCAAGCTGTTACATGTATCTTTAAAGATTAGCCTTCAGGATAATAAAATCATATTAAGCAGGCCAGTGTATGAAAAGGTGGGGCTCATATTAAATATGCTGACAGGAAAAAGAAGTTCTTCCCTGTGAGTGTGGTGAGGCTGTGGCAGAGGTTGCCAGAAGAAACTGGATGCCCCGTCCCTGGAAGTGTTCAAGACCAGGTTGGACACTGCTTGGAGCAAGTGGAAGGTGCCCATGCCCTTGGCATGGGGGTTGGAACAAGATGGTTTTTAAGGTCCTAATCCAAACCATTCTATGATTTTGTGAAAAGTAAAATTATAATTTAAACACCTGAAATCAGGTTCTAAATAATGTCCAATAGGAAACACAGAAGTTCTCTTTCGGTATGAAGATTACAATGATGTCTCACATTTTAAAGTGCATGCATATTTTATTAACTAACAATGCTTTACATGGAATGAGGACTTGGGAGATAAAGCAAATCCTCTATCACTTTCAGTCAATATAGGTGAACACATGAAGCAATTACAGAAATGGAGTATTTATTTGTTATTGGTTACTGTGACAGCATGTTGATAAAACTCTGGAAATATACACTGAAGGAAATCTTTAGTTCCTTCTTCCCCAGATTAACAAAAAGAAATACTTCCTCACCTGTCACCAAAAGGCCTGTCTCATGGGAAATGGGTACTCATGGACACAAAACTGTGTATAGATTGACAGGGGGGAAGTTTTGTTATCTTCAATCTGCAAATATTGCATAGAGAAAAAACACCCTTGGTATGTCACATCAGTGCAACTGAAAACATTTTACACAGTCAACAAATACAATAGTCCCTCTTCATTATAACTGTATAAAATACTAAAGGGGAGACTTAAGAGGGGCATAAAGGTTCTCCAAAATAGTCAGAAAATATTTCTGTCAAGAAAATAACATTTTTTTAGATAAAAGTAATAGATTAACAGTGCTTTGAGTAGCAACCATTTGTCATTCATGACCCTGAAAAGGCACTCAACATCTGAACATATGAACAGAAAGACTGATAAAACCTGGCTTAGAAGCCTGTAGGAATCACCAGTATTGGAGACAGGGGGAAAACCTATCTACCACAAACAATTACAATTATTCTTTTTTATTACTATTTATTAGAGCAGAAGTTACAAACATGGGTAAGATCTTATGTAATGAAGGCAGCATTTTCACATTAACTTCATCTACTGACATGTAATAAATAAAGCATAATCAAATGAATGCTGTAATAATCAGTGTATCGAACTTCAAACTCTGTACCTTGCTAAGGGACTTTGTCCAAAAGCAATTGTGGCTGTCTTCTAGATATAGCCAGATGAATAAATATGGATATAATTCAAGCTCCTAGACTGCATTTTCCCATTTTTATCTACATGCAGCACAACTCTGACATTTCACAATTCCTCTGGAAAGCATTTGTAGGCAAACTCATACTAAACAGCTACCTCACTATATGTGCCTTCAAAATCTTGTGAACTGTCAACCTGCATTTACATGGGGACTGTCAGCAGGCTGACACTCACTGCCCTTTCATTATCTAACACCCAGAGCTTTGCTTAGACTATCATTCAGATTCCTGGAAGCACTACACCGAGCATAAGTTCAGTGAAATCCTCCCAAAAGCCAGCAAGTTTTCAGAAACACCTGTAGAATAGTGAATAGAAAACAAAGATTCTTCTAGTGTGGGTTTTACAGAAGATGGGACTTTGTTCACATTTGGAAATCTATTACTTCTCAAAATTGAGTATAAATGTCCCCCACACCTTCCAGTCCCACCAATATAACAATCTGATAGAGGAGACAATTCATATGCTTGCTCTAGGATTGACAATTAGGTTTTTTCCCAATGACTCATTATTAGTAAATACTGTAATTTACATGATTCTCTGCATTCAATCCAAGTGTAATGCTCCAAGATCTCAGTCTCTGTCTTTTCAAGTTCTTTAGCCACTTTAGTCCATGAAAGTTTGTTCTGGCTCTGAGGAAAGTTTTGGTCCAAAAGTTATCCAAAAGGCAAACACAAATTCTGCTTCTGTGGCTCACTTCACCAGTTAGATATTCTAACCAAAGGAATTACGTAAGCAAAAAAAAAAAAAAATCAAAACCCAGCCTGGTAGTTCATATACCTTTTAATGATCAAAGGGCTTTCTTCCACTTGTTTATAAAATCTTCAGAGCTATAATACAGTAGCTGTTCAGCATCCTCTTCTGGGCTCTCCTCCACAGAAAGTATCTGAGAAGGGGTTTGTCTGAATTATCTCAAGAGGAAATAGAGGGCATCCTCTGACATCTGCATCCATCTCTCTTCTCAACATTAATTTTCTCTCATCTCCTGTAGATAAGAAAAAGTTGCTTGAAATGAGTTTGTCAGGCAGGCAGGGAGGGAAAGGGAGGTGGCTGTAAGAGTATCCACTGGAAGCACAGTAAATTGTAAAAAAGACTGTAAGAACAGCCAATAGCAGTCCTGTATGAAAATGAGATGTATTTTAGCTATGTAAAAATTTACTCACCTGAGACAGTACTTTCCACACAGCTGTGCCACACACTGAATTGTCTATCAATGTTTTAGTTGTCTAAAGCATGTTGTTACCAGAATAACCACTATCTACTAATGCCCAGGACAGATACTGTGCTACCCAGCTAATTAGACAAATATTACTCTTGAGCTACAGCTGTGTGTTTCAAAGCTAAGCTGAACAAACCCTTAATTGCAGAGAAGTTGCACTGGGTTTTTTTATGCCATGCTTATACCTTTTAAAACCAAAAACCATTCATCATTGTAAAAGCTGTGGCAACCTCACCTGCCACAGACCTGTCAAATTCAGTCCCCTTAGCTGTGGTGTCCCCCTCTCTCACCTCTCCTCTGGAGGGTCTCCTGAAGGGGCGAGCCACCATGAGGGGTAACATCTGGTGCTGCCACAGAGGTGTGATGTGTCTTGAATTTCACTTTTTTGTGCAACATTTTCTTACATTTTCTCTGTATCTTTCTGAGCGACTCCAGCTGCATGCAACTGTCCGTCTCTGAAAAGCCACATTCATCAGATAAAAGATTAGAAGAAAGCTTTTTTCGTTTTTTCTTCATTTTATGAGCATTTTTCTCCTTTTCCCTGGATTGTCTCTCACTTGTCTTTCCTTCATATCTTAATTTACTACTAGACCTCTTGCATGACTTTTTAAGTTTACGTTCACACTGCCTTGCCAAGCCCTCATGGACAGAATTAGAACAGGAGTTACATTGGCTGATTTCCTTCTCTTGACCTTCCAGAGCTACATTTTTATGGTAAACCAGTAATTCTCTTTCCCCGGCTCTTGCAGACAAACACCCTTTATTACAACTGCTGTAAATTTCTTCATACCTTCTTTCTGCTCTCTTCACTGAGCCGCCACATGCCTCTCTAAAGTACTCAGAATCACTGATCTCTTCCAACAAATCCTTTAATATGCAAGCAGATCTACATGTTCCATATGGTACAGTGCCTTCATCTCTACCATCTTCTTGTTTGAATTCCTCATTATGAGTAACTGTAGTGCACTCCAAAGAATGATTCAGTCCAGCATGTGGTACATTATCAACAGTGAGTGAGTCATTCCTCTGCACCTGCAGCTTTTTTGCAAGCTTGCCCCCATGGACCTTGCTTTCTAACACTTTGTCTGTTGACTCAAGTTCCCCAAGAGTGATCACCAGCCTATAATTACTATCACTACTACAATTTCTCTTGTGGAGGTTTTGTACAGGACTCAATTCTCTGAAGTGCTGACCATGTTTGTTACTCAAGCTGGTGTCAAACCCACTACCATCATCAGACACCACTCGCTTCCACCAGGACTTGTTCACAGTGGGTTTTGGCTCTAAGCAAACACGTGCATAGTGTGGTGTCTGATAGTAGTTCAGTAAATAATGAATGAATTCATCAGTCTCATAAACCTTTTGCTTTCTGCAAGCATCTTCCTCAGACACTGTCTGCATGTGAACTACATCCAGTGCTGGGTGGTGCCTTCCACGGAGAGGTTCGATGACCCTGCCGTCCTGGGTGACGGTGATCAGCAAAGGCGCGTGGCCTTTGGGGGAGGAGCTGCACACATCTCTGCCAGGCAGTCCGTCAGAGCTCGGGGCTGCAGAGGGATCATTTAAAATTGTCCTGACTATGTGACAAGCAGGTGCATGGAAGTTACTCACATCTCCTTTCTCACAGCATAAAGCACTACCTTTTTGGGTTAACGGGCACTTAAACTCCTTACGTTTCAGCTCTTTGTGCGTACGACAAAGGGAGTTAATCAGCTCCTGCTGTATGTCTTTAAATGCTGTTTCAGAAAATGAATTGTCCTTCTTTACACCCAGTGAGGGATCCACTTTTTGACTTGCCAACTGCGAAACCAAGAAAATAGAAATTTATTTAACACATCATGTTCATAATTAAGAAGGCCAATGTCAGATGTAATGGGGCCCTAAAATTCGCGCAGAATGGCAAGGGTTAGCCTCTGACTTCAACTCATAGTAAATTACAGTCCTTTAGAAATCTTTTACATTAAGGATTGATGAAAATACACACTTGTTAAAAACTGCAAGCAAATTTTTCTTTGCAAATAGTGGAGACAAAGCCACAATAGAAATTAAAACCCCTGTTTTCATTTGAAACCTTTTTTGCCCAAAGCACTAAATTAAACCTGCAAACATTAATCTGTGTGCAAAACACTCAGATTTTTATCACTTCTCTGCTGACGTTCTCAAGACATTATCTGAATCAAATAAGCCTGGTAATGAGTGCTGGCCAAGAAAAAAATATTATAAATCCAACAGGTACAATCTGTGCCAATTTAGTTCAGTCACTTGTAGACCTGAAACCAAAACAAGCAGAGAGAGCATCACTTATGTCCCCACTCCAAAATTCCTTGCTTGCAACGCTGGATCAAGTCTAATAGAGCTAAAACAGCCTTTCCAGCCCTATTTTTTACTCAGTAAAGACAAGGTACTGAAAAAGCATCAAAGGCAAAGTTTCTGAATGAAAATGCACTATGTTTGCTCTCAGGGCAAGACTGAGAGCAGATTATCACAAGACATGGACCTCAGGCCTTCTCAGTGTTCAGTCAGCCCCAAAGCAGTCTTCTAAATAGCATCAAGACATCAAATGTCTAGTGAATTATTCAAGCTCTAATAGATATCCTTAAAAGTTTAAAATATGTTTTAAAATAGTCTTACTTTCACACGATTTAACAGCACTGTAAGCAGTCTGACAGACTCCACTCTTCTCTGAGCTAGCAGGGATTTCCTTTCTTCCCATTCAGGCATATTCTCTGGCCAGTGCTGTTCTTCAGCTGGTGCCTTCTGCTGCTCTGGGGGATGTTCCTCATCTCCATCTATCTGCCTCTCTTCTCTCCTCTCGCGCTTAGCTCTCCTTTTTCTCTCTTGAACGTCTTTTCATCACCACGTCTTTTTCTAGGTAATTATCAATATGGGACAATTTAGATGACACTTGTTTTACATTTTGCATCCTGGGGAATTGGATGTAAGTCTTTGACGCGCTAATAATAAGCAAACAGTCATCAAGAATCACATGTGGCTAAGAGGGAATGTCCTTTGCTTAAATAACATGTTTTTAAAAAACATAAATTACACACACCCAACTGATCCCCACAGTTAGAAAGCTGTCTCTTCAAACGGTCTTTACTCTTGGATTTTCTTTATAAGCACTGCCAAGACAAACAACATGATTGTTTGTCCCCAAGGACACAACTAGAGACTAATCATTTGGATCTAATTCTTAAATTAACAAATCTCCCCTACAGATTAACATGAGGGTCCTATTTAAGAGGTATTACAAGAGTAATTCAGGGGTTATCACTGAGCAAGGCTTACCCAGAGCCAAGGCCTTTTCTGCTCCTCACCCACTCCACCAGTGAGGAGGCTGGCAATGAACAAGGAAATGGGAGGAGACACAGCCAGGACAGCTGATCCCAGCTGACCCAAAGAATATCCCAGACCATAGGGCCTCATGCTCAGCAATAAAGCTACAGGAGGAGGAGGAAGGGGGGGCATTTGGAGTGATGGTGTTTGTCTTCCCAAGTCACATACGTGGGATGGAGCCCTGCTGTCCTGGGGATGCTGAGCACCTGCCTGCCCTGGGGAAGTGGGGAATGAATTCCTTGGTTTGCTTTCCTTGTGTACATGGCCTTTCCTTTACCTCTGAAACTGTCTTGATCTCAACCCTCAGTTTTCTCACTTTTACCTTTGTGATTCTCCTCCCATCCCACTGGGGAGAGGGGGAGGGATTGAGCAGCTGTTGTAGGACTTAATTACCAGCTGGGGTTAAACCTCAACAGGCTATCACCACTTTTTGGAAACTTTGCCCTGTAGAAAGTAGCTCTACCAAATAATCAATGTGACACATCACAAAAACCTCCAGAAAATTCAAGGAACTGTGTTCACACAAATGAGTGTTTAAAAACAGTTTTTTAAGAAGTATTTGAATAAGGAAGTATTACCAATGCAAGCATAGTGGTGCTTTTAGAGACCTAGCATTAGATTCACTATGCTCTGCATTCTAAGCATCTGTCTTTTTCAAGAAGGTGCATAACATGATTGATTACTAATAACAGTTTAGGATGCCATCCAAACACATTATCTAAAGAATTAAAACCTCAATATACTACTATTACTCATATGCAAAATTAAGAACACTGCACTAAAGATATCAACATTGAAAATGGGTAAAGACAGAAAGGTATTAATTTCATGGCTTCGGACTTTCCAGTCAGCTGAGAGGTACTGAGAAATGTACATCACATTGATTTTATTTCAGGGCACAAGGACATTGATTTAAGATGTTTCAGCATAGAGCAATACAAAAAGCCCACATGCAGAACCTTAAGGAATTAATCCTCAGAACAACTTGAGAGCAACAGCTCTTTGATTTCACTGTAGGCCCACAGAATCATAAAATAATCCAATCTGAAAGGGGCCTTGGCATATCTCCAGTCCAACCTTTCTCATAATCCAGACCCCTGCATCTGATGCCTTACATGCAGAATTATCATTATGGTTTTCTTTCCAATATATAAATTATCAACTACATAGTATTCTAGATCAATTTCTCCAACTCCTGTTTCCTCAAAGCCTGGATTTTTACACAGCCATTCTTTCTATATTTTACTTGGTATGAGGAAGTGTAACAACTGTCAAGAAAATGGGACATTCTCTAAAAATATACTCTCACCTTTCAACCCCCTCTCTTTTTTTCCCCCTTTTTCAAATGTGCTCCTGTTCTTGCAGCTTTAGTCTTTCCAGGCTTCTCTGTCTTATGACTCCTCCACTAAAAATGTCTGATTTGTTTTAAAAGCCACCTGTCACAGAAGAAGCAGAATCAGACTCAGCAGCCCAGTTTGCTGTGTATTTATACAAACACAGCCTGCTGAGCAAATGAGACCCCAGGTGACACCACTACACTCCTGAGAATGCCTCTCTCTACCCTGACACAGCAGAACTTCTGAAGTTCATTCTGGGTTGTCAATCAAGCGCAAACACCCCTCTCTCAAATGTCTCCCTGCTGTGACATCAGGGCTCACAATGTGCCATCATATCTTTGAGCAAACCCGTTCCTGGTAGGCTCTTTTGGGAACTCAAAGTTCTGCATGTTCAGCACAGCATTCCTAGTTGCAGGAGTCACGCAGTTCTGCCAAAACTAGAGTGCACTGACTCTTAGAGCAACATATTTTGGATCAAATGCTTGTTTGCTTGCTTAAAAATTGATGGATTCTGTTGATGTGTGCTGCATTTCATTAGCTTCAAATGCCCAGATGTGAGCACATTAAAAGAAAACACTCAAGTAAGTTGCATCAAGGTCTATCTCTTAAAAAAAAGTAATAGGAAGCATTATTTCCAGCATAGAGGGATATTTCAGGGTCACAGTTTAGAAAGTACCAGCTGGGACAAAAAAATTAAACAGAGTACTCCCTAATAAGTGCTTATGGAGGTAAATCAATAGGCTGCTGAAATTAAGCTTACAGGTTGCACATTTTCTTTTATAATGCCACAGTAGGCATAACACTTCAAAGGATTCATCTCTCAACATACTTAGACAAAAAGGTAAAGAGAAGAGAATAGGTACCCTTTTCTAGCCAATAATCCCCAAGCAGCTGCTACACCTACTTATTTAACAATAAGAAACTAAGCATCTTTCAGAGTCTCATCAGTTCCTGAGATCATCTCCCAGTTTCAGCACCAACTACACTGAAAATACTGGCAACCTTTAGCTTACCAGAGAAATTTTTCAGGAAATTTAAACAGTATAATGCTAGGTTTTGATTAAAGGAGTTAAGTTCAGATATCTGAGCTCCATATATCAGTATGCCTACATCTAGTACTAACAGGATAGTCACACTGGGTCTTTTTGCCCCTCACATGGTTAATTGTACAAAAAGTTTACAGAGAGGCTTCCACTGGTTATCAAGGACTTTTCAGGCCTAAATTCAAGGAAAAAGAAACAGAAGTTGGCAAACTACTATCTGTGCCAATTTCTTCCACAAAGGCTCAGCACCTAGTTACAATTAAAGCTTAGAGTATTTTAATGCTGTCCATATGCTGTATTTTTCTTTATTTTATAAACACCATTTAAACATAAATACAGACAAAATCAAAAGGAGGAAAAAAGATACATATACAAAGAGAACTGCAAGACTGCCACATAAAAGCTTCCACTGAAGAACCACAACAAAAAAGTTTGTAAGGTGGTTTTCACAGGTTATAAACTATACTGTTATCACTTGAAATATGCCTGTTTGCTTTCAACATGGGAGTGTACAAGGGAAGACATGCACAGAAAGTGTTTGATAAAAGAGGGTGACTACACTTTTTGAGAATGATGAAGAAAAAAACACACTTATGTACTGAGAAAAAGCTAGTGCAATTAACATTAACATAAAATAACCAGGAATCTCTGGAAGCAGCAGCTACAGCACAGACTGAAGCACTGAATCACTCCTCTTAGGGAACTGCAGCCAAATGCACTCAGAATTAACTGTAAGTTTGTCAGGCAAGGCTGAATCTCTCAGAATTAATCTCTGCACACAGCTGTGTATGTACACAGACACACCTTCAGTGTCTCATATAAGCAAAGCAGATACACAAAGCACTTTCCACAAAACTGAAGCACTGAGTAATCTCTAGAGTCCTTTCTGCCCACTGTGCATTAAGATAAAGAGCGTCCTAAAGATTTCCACCAAGTTAGTGCCAACCAAACTTCTGCCACCCCACTAAGATTGGTGGTGCAGCAGGTGAAAACATCCAGGACTCTGTTGTTACAACCTGGAGAGATATGACTGTCAAGCCTGCAGATCACCTGGTGTACACAAAATCCTGTTCTGTTTTGCAAGTACATCTTCTATTAAACCAACTGATATATTATCCTGCCCTTGCAAATCTTCTTTCACTTATATCCTTACACCATCACAGCTGCAACTATCTTCCTACTACTGCAATAAATCACCTGAAAGCCATAAGCTCTCTCCAGAGGTGAGTAAGCTACAGTGGTTTGCTAGTGCACACCATTACCCCTGCTCTTCCCCACTTGTGCTCATAGCCAGGAGCTCACCAAGCATCAGAAATTTATTTCTCTCTACATAACTGTGAACAAGGCATAGAATTATTTATTGGCTGATCCACTGAATTGCTGCTCAGCAGCATGGCCTTTTGGAATTAACCCTGACATATCAATAAGCCACTACCTTAACTGCTGCAACTGACAAATCACAAGGAATTTGACTTTCAACCCCTTTATCAAATTATTATTTCCTTTTGGCCACTCTGCCATGGTAAAAACTTTTGGAACACATCTGGCCTTGCACTAGGATTTACTACAATAACTGAAGGCTGAACTGTCCTTATCTTACAACGCTCTAAATAGTGTCATCTAAGTTCATACTTTAAAACAAACTTACACTTCTTGGAAAAATTAACAACCTGGCAATATCTAACCTGAAACACTCACATAGTCCATATGAGCAACATGCAAGCAGCAGGAACAATTGTTCCAAAGGCACCCCTCACATCTGCTCACTGTACTGCTAGCTCAAACAGCTCTTACCATCTCCAGCTCCCCAGCTGGTCACTCATGCCAGGCCCGGGGCCATCATAACAGTTTCAGAGACCATACCATCAACCAGATCAGGATAAAGGGTTATCTCAAAGAGAAAAAAAATATATCTTATTTTCCTAGGTTAGTTTTCATGCTCTCATGGACAGAGTAGCACCTGAGCAGTCCCACCAGCAGAGGTGAAAGCAAGCTCAAGGCAGAGGAAATATTTTAGTTCTGCAGAGGGGAGTACCTAGGAGCACTATAAGCTAATGCAAGGTGTCAACTGTATGTATTGATCCCCAGTAGCAGAGTTTATCATGCAGGGGACAAAAGCTGGACTCATTTAGCCTGGAGAAAAAGAGGTTCGGGGGGGACCTTATGGCTCTCTACAACCACCTGAAAGGAGGCTGGATCCAGGTGGGAGTCAGTCACCTCTCTCAAGTAATGTGAGAGGAAATGGCCTCACATTACATCAGAGGAGGTTTAGATTATCTGGATATCACGAAAAACTTCTCCACTGAAATGGTGATCAGGCATTGGAGGAGGCTGGAAACACCATCCCTGGAAGTTTCAAATGGTTTGTGGCTATGGCACTTGGAGGTATCGTTTAGCGGTAAACAGGGTAAATGTTACTGGTTAGACTCTGTGATCGTAGAGGGCTTTTCCAACCCTAGTAATTCTATGACAAGCACTTACCAGAAACTCACTTGGAGAAGTTTAAAGAAGAGCTTTAAACTGATTTTAAACAAATGAGTTTATCCAGCCTGCTCTATGCAAAATTAACTGAAAAGGAGCGNCCCACGGGCCCGCCCCCGGGGCGCGGCTCCTCCGCTCCGCCCGCCTCCGCAGCGCGGCCGCCTGCCCGCCCGGCCGCCCGCCGTGCGGTCTGTGCGGTCTCACGGTGCTTTGAGGAGCGATTCACCAAGGGAGGGCCAGCAGGTGCCAGTGGCTGCTCTTCCTGGCCGGTCCTTCGCTCCTGACCTGCACGGCCTCGGCTGCAGCCGCCTGTTGCCCGCATCTTCGGCCTGTGGGCATCGTGTGTGTGCATTGTATTAAAAATAAGCCAAAGAGAAAAAGTTACTCCTCGGAGCTGCATCGCTCAGGCAGAGCAAACGCTTGGTTGTGGTGTGATTACTGTGTTTTCCTTGTCCTGTAGCAAAGGTAGTTCATCCACCACTGCTCACAAGTGGTAAGTGTGTAAGGGTTTATGTCAGCCTTTCCCTGGTTTAGCACTGGCTTGTAGGCGTTTTTCCAGTGGGAAAGCACTGTCCTGTCTCTTGCACGGTACAGCTGTCAGCTCCCAATGGTGCAGCGCTCGCCCATGTGCTGCTGATGGTACCATCCCACTTCCTTGGTAGTTCTGAATTTAGCATTCCCGAGAGGATTCAAGGTAGGGTAGCTATTTTTCAAATACACCCTCAGATTTCAGTTTGGTTTTTTGTCTCTTGCGGTATTCTAAATGCAATTGTACAACCTTTTATATNCAAACTTACACTTCTTGGAAAAATTAACAACCTGGCAATATCTAACCTGAAACACTCACATAGTCCATATGAGCAACATGCAAGCAGCAGGAACAATTGTTCCAAAGGCACCCCTCACATCTGCTCACTGTACTGCTAGCTCAAACAGCTCTTACCATCTCCAGCTCCCCAGCTGGTCACTCATGCCAGGCCCGGGGCCATCATAACAGTTTCAGAGACCATACCATCAACCAGATCAGGATAAAGGGTTATCTCAAAGAGAAAAAAAATATATCTTATTTTCCTAGGTTAGTTTTCATGCTCTCATGGACAGTGTAGCACCTGAGCAGTCCCACCAGCAGAGGTGAAAGCAAGCTCAAGGCAGAGGAAATATTTTCGTTCTGCAGAGGGGAGTACCTAGGAGCACTATAAGCTAATGCAAGGTGTCAACTGTATGTATTGATCCCCAGTAGCAGAGTTTATCATGCAGGGGACAAAAGCTGGACTCATTTAGCCTGGAGAAAAAGAGGTTCGGGGGGGACCTTATGGCTCTCTACAACCACCTGAAAGGAGGCTGGATCCAGGTGGGAGTCAGTCACCTCTCTCAAGTAATGTGAGAGGAAATGGCCTCACATTACATCAGAGGAGGTTTAGATTATCTGGATATCACGAAAAACTTCTCCACTGAAATGGTGATCAGGCATTGGAGGAGGCTGGAAACACCATCCCTGGAAGTTTCAAATGGTTTGTGGCTATGGCACTTGGAGGTATCATTTAGCGGTAAACAGGGTAAATGTTACTGGTTAGACTCTGTGATCGTAGAGGGCTTTTCCAACCCTAGTAATTCTATGACAAGCACTTACCAGAAACTCACTTGGAGAAGTTTAAAGAAGAGCTTTAAACTGATTTTAAACAAATGAGTTTATCCAGCCTGCTCTATGCAAAATTAACTGAAAAGGAGCGATGATCAGAAGTGCTGCTGTTCTCACGAATATTGTAATAAAGGAGCGTTTTGAGGCGAACATTCCCAGCACCGCTGAGGATAAAACAAACCCCCAGCCCAATGGATGGAGCCACTGAAGGCCGCGGTCCCCCGAGCTCCGGCAGCGCCACAAGCGGGGTGCCGGAGCGCCGGCCGAGGGCAGCCCGGCGGGCAGGGCCCAGCCCTCGGCGGCTTCAGCGGGAGCCGCCACCCGGGGGGCCCCGCTGCCCGGCCCCGGCTGCGAGCCCGGGCAGGTGCGGAACCAGCTCGGGCTGCCCGAGNTGACCTGCACGGCCTCGGCTGCAGCCGCCTGTTGCCCGCATCTTCGGCCTGTGGGCATCGTGTGTGTGCATTGTATTAAAAATAAGCCAAAGAGAAAAAGTTACTCCTCGGAGCTGCATCGCTCAGGCAGAGCAAACGCTTGGTTGTGGTGTGATTACTGTGTTTTCCTTGTCCTGTAGCAAAGGTAGTTCATCCACCACTGCTCACAAGTGGTAAGTGTGTAAGGGTTTATGTCAGCCTTTCCCTGGTTTAGCACTGGCTTGTAGGCGTTTTTCCAGTGGGAAAGCACTGTCCTGTCTCTTGCACGGTACAGCTGTCAGCTCCCAATGGTGCAGCGCTCGCCCATGTGCTGCTGATGGTACCATCCCACTTCCTTGGTAGTTCTGAATTTAGCATTCCCGAGAGGATTCAAGGTAGGGTAGCTATTTTTCAAATACACCCTCAGATTTCAGTTTGGTTTTTTGTCTCTTGCGGTATTCTAAATGCAATTGTACAACCTTTTATATATATATACACACAACTTTTATGTCCTTTGTCCACCTTGTTCAAAACAGACACTTTACCCCTTCTCCTGGATCAATACAGTTGTGACTAGGACAGGTGGTGATCGTGGGATACACACAGGGCTAGGGGCAGCAGGCAGAGGGGGTGTACCAACCATTTCCCCTCTGCAATGTCTAATTGCTATGTATGCAATCACAACCCGAGACCAGTGGGTACACATATATTTACTGTGAGAGTGTATTTCTGTTACAGTTTTGTATGCCTAAAAGCATGTCTGTGTTTTCTCACTGTACAAACGGATAAGACAAAGATACTATGTTTACCTACTTACTGTTGTTCTGGTCTGGGTGCCTTCTCCACAGTTGTTGCTTCTTGTGCTTCAGCTTCTAGGCTAACATTTGTTTGAGGTGTTTTTATCTTAAAAGATAAAATTGTGCTTTGGTGATACAAATTTCCTATATACTTTAAGTTATGTGATTTTTGTTTTCGTTCTGCATAATTTTTCCAAACTCAAACAGGCAAACTGGCATTTGAGATCACTTTGCAGCAGCAGGGTCATTGTATTCCCCTACTGCTTTTCCAAACCTGCAAGTTGAGAAACTTTAATGTTTTAGCTCTTGAATAAAAGGTTTAATGTTGCCATACAAAGCTATTTCTTTCAAGATATGAGAGTGTGCCCCCTGGATGCAAGAAACCAGTTCCTTGCCTGTAATTAAGCAAATTATGTGTCAATACTATCTATTTTATATTCTGTATTTCAGGGAGCAAGCCACTGTAAACTGTGGTCTTTTGCCATTGTGGAATATCTTGCCTGCTGGGATTGAGCACAGAGCTGGAGCAGTGTGGAGGGTTCCTCTGGGGAAGGAGTCAGGGAATGTCAGAGCAACATCAGAACCAAAAGAGTTTGCTTTAAAGCCTGGCAACCAGGGCACATAGACAAACTTCTCTGGAAGCTTCAGGATTAGGCTGGGGAGGAAGATGGTTGGAAGAAACTCTGAACACTAAGCTTGTTTAAGTACATAAAAGGAATACTCTTGGCTATGTTTCTGGTTGTGGCTTGGTAATGTCATTCCAGGAATTACATCTGAATGTTACACACTGCTTAAGCAATTTGAAAGCTAAGATAACTTTCCTGATTGAGAATATAGGTATAGATCCACTACTTCTAGGTTGTACAGTCTGTAGGAAAACCCAAACCTCAGAGTTCTATTTAATTTTGAAATAGAAAATTGAAACCTGTTCCAAGGGATGGTAAGAAAACTCACATAGTTTTGTTTCATAATAACAATGATGCATTACAAATTACATACATTGCTTGTATGTATTGTAGTGGGTGATTTGCTTAGAGGGAAAGAAGGAGAGGGAGGAAGGAAGGAGAGGAAGGAGAGGAAGGAAGGAAGGAAGGAAGGAAGGAAGGAAGGAAGGAAGGAAGCAAGGAAGGAAGGAAGGAAACTACCTTATCCAGTTCCAACCCTCCTGCCATGGGCACAGACGCTTTCCACTAGATCAGGTTGCTCAAAGTTCTATCCAACCTGACCTTGAACATATCAAATTTTTTAATATATGACTGGTTTTATTTTGGCAGGTCCCTTTACAAAGGAGAAAAAATAACAACAGACACACCAACCACCTCCTTCTCCAAGGATTGCTGCAGGAGGCTGAGGTCAAGTGGAGATTCATTTTATCAGCCAGAACAAGTATGGAAGAACTTGCCCCAAAATGAGTAATGGAAATGGGAAGGCTGTATGGAAAATTCCAGTGCTCAGTAAGAATCTTAAGCTGAGTTTTGTCTTATGCAGATGAGCAACAAAAGAAAAACCCTGGAAGAAATATCACCCTTTTCTTTGAAGTCTTGAGATAATGTTTGAAATCTTCTGTTTCCAAGCACTAATCATGAATAGCAAGTTATACCCATTTATTGTTGTTTTTCTTCTCCTTGATGGTTAAATGCTTTCTTGTCACCAAGAAAATGCAACACCATAAATAGCTGAGTTCCTGGAGAGAGATTCAATTCTAGAGAGATGTCTGTTAGCTCTTTTATTGATTTAGAAATAGTCCATTGGATCAGCAGCAGAGCATTCTTGCCAGAGGCAGACAGAGTCATCTGACACTGCTCTGTTGGATGCACTGTAACAAGATACTGAACATAGCTTTCAGTTTGACTGGAACTTTTCAGTTGGTTGTTTTTGTCGGTTTGCAAGTTTGGTTTTTTTTGGAGAGGGGAAGGTTTTTTGGGTTTTTTTTGTTTTGTTTTGTTTTGTTTTGTTTGTTTGGGGTTTTTTGTTACAAGAAACAGAACATCCTGTTTTGGAGCAAATCTCTGCTACTACCTCCGTACTGGCTGTTATCTCCTCACTCCACAGATTGTGGTCTCAACTTGAAACTCCTTTCCACTTTCGTCTCTCCCCTCCCTGTGCCTTTTTTTTTTCTCTGGCAACACGTCAACAAAACCTGAACTAATTGACCTCGTAAATCTTATTAATGATGATCACTCAGTTACTCAGTTCCAGCACCACCACAGAGTGCTTCAGGAGCAGAACGCAGTGTTTTTGTCTAGCCGTGCCATTGCCGCATTTGCTCCTGTGGAAATACATTTAATTGTAAAGAGAANCGGGCCGGGCCGCGCCGCTCCGTGCGCTCCGCTCCGCTCGGCTCCGCTCCGCTCCGCTCCGCTCCGGCGGGACGGCGGGGCCATGGCCACCCTGCGCCGGGACGGCCGGGTCACCGCCCTGCAGCGCCTGGGCTGCGCCGGGCTGGCGGGCGCGCTGAGCCTCAGCCTGACGGCACCGCTGGAGCTGCTGACGGTGCTGGCGCAGGGGGG
>VYZP01041963.1:75683-105765 GCA_013400635.1 Hypocryptadius cinnamomeus | reverse complement strand
GCTCCTGTGGAAATACATTTAATTGTAAAGAGAAAGGTGTGCATTCGCTCCTGTGGAAATACATTTAATTGTAAAGAGAAAGGTGTGCATTCACTCCCTGTGGAAACACGTTTAATTGTAAGGAGAACGGGGTGTGTCCTGAGTGCAGCTGGGTCGCTGTTGCGAGGGCGCTTTTTTCCAGCTACATAAATGGCAGTAATGTAATAATCCATGAGTTCAGGTGCGAGCAGGGGCCGGGGCACAGCGGGGCCCACCCGCGGGCAGCGCCGCTCCGCTCCGCTCCGGCCCGGCCGCTCCGCTCCGGGTTTTCCTTCCGCCTACACAGCNCCTGTGCCGCACCGAGGGCGTGCGGGCCCTCTGGAAGGGGAACCTCACGGCCTGCCTGCGCCTCTGCCCCTACAGCGCCCTGCAGCTCGCCGCCTCCCGCCGGTAAGCGACCGGCCCGCGCGGGGGCTCGGGGGGCTCCGGGGATCTGCTCTCCCGCGCCGGCCTTCGAAACAGCGGGGGAAGCGGATGGAGAGTGCCGAGTTTAGTTTAATGGCTCTGTCTCTGCTGGGTGTGCGCCCCTTCTCCCCAAAGACGTGGACCCTTGCTTGTAATTTTATTTGCCTGATTTGTTCAATGCCTAGCGATTGTTAGGGCCTGGTGATACGCCAGCAATTGTATATAAAATCATAGGTATTCTTCACATGATGAAGGGTCGATAGTCTGTTAAAATTCTTTTGCTCAGGTTAATTTAGAAGTGAAGTTACAGTGCAACCTGCAGGTGTGGCTGTCACATCTGTTCTTTCAACCAATTTCTTTAATTAATTTGTACACTCTCGAGTATTTATGTTGTCTGTATCAAAGAAAATAACAAAGTCACAAATCAGATATTTTTACTCTATCATGCAGGAGTCGTTAAGCAAATTTGTTCGGTTTTGACGTTGATATGTGACATTGTTTGTTTTAAGACCTTGTTTTTGGTAATACACAGATATTAAACTAAGGTAAGCGCTGGAAGGACTGCAGCAGGATGAACAGGGAGCAGTGCTGATGGAGCTCTGCCAACCGTGCTGTTTCCTGGGATTCCCTTCTGCTGCCAGTATCTCTCAGCCTTTGCAGGGAGTGCCTGACTGTTTGCACACGCCTGAATGTTTTGCCGCTCTGGGGGCTGGGCTTCTTTTTTATTTTCGTGGTTTTTTTTTTTTTTTTTTATTGCAGTCAGCTGTTCGTGATAGCACATGACATTTCCACCCAGCTGGGTGCTGCGTTGCTCTGTTCTGGGTAGCAGCACAGCCCTGCTGGTGCTGCCAACCTGCTGGGTTTGTCACTCATCTGTCCCAGCAAGTCAGCTGCCCATGACTGCCTGCGCCCTTCAGGAGACCACAGAGGAAGTGACCCTAAAACTGGGCAGCTTTTTTGTGCCATAATAGACACAGTGGTCAAACAAAGAGTGCGATAATGTGAGTGGGAAGGCACAAACAGTAATTTAAATGTAATTTAAAGTTCACAGAAAAGGCATCAACATACAGCAGTTGATTTTGAGCAAAATAACTTCATTGTTTGTTCAGCTTGAAACAGTGTATTCCTTTTGCAAGGCTAAGGTTTGTGTCTCGTTTGTACAGGGTGTTCAGAATTACGGGTGGAAGTAGGCTACCAGGAAATTAAATACAAGGTGCCTATGCTTAGTCCTTGATACACTGTTTGGGGGTTTTGGAAAGTCTTTTCTACTGGGAGAATGGTGTATGTAAAGGCAAGAAACACAAAAAGAGAAATGTTACAGGGCAGCTTAGGTAAACAGACCCAGGAGGAGCAGGACTGAGCACAGTCAGCACCCCAGGGATGGTGACTCCACGCTCCCTCAGCAGTGACTCTGCACACACTCTTGTCTTTCCATGGCAGTTTTAAATGTTATCAGGTAGTGCCTAGAGACACCCCGCCACCTTCCCCATGCATTTGTCCACACGCAGGAAAATTAGGCTGTGTGGGTTCAGGAACTGCATAAGACACACAGGAAAAAAAGGTTTAAGCCCTTTTGCTTCTGCTTGGCTGGGCTTTCTGCCCTGGGCACTCCCAGGGCCTGAGACAAGTAGATGCAGGGATTTGTCATGCAGTAGAAAATGCACATTCAGATGAAAAAACATTGACTGAGCGAGCAATGACTTGTAAATATTTGCACATTATTTTGTTCTACACCATGCAGGTTAAATGTAGATGTGCTGTTTAGATGTTTTAGTTAATGCTACCAAAATAGAATAATACATTTCTTTACCTCCAGCTAAAACTCAGGTGTTTTTACTTGCTTCTTGCTGCCTTCAGGGCATTATTCCCTGATGTAGGAGTTTTCTGTCATAGAAAAGTCCTTCAATGCACCACAAATGTATGACTTGTGTGTAGCTTTTAAAACTGCGCTTCAATTTCAAATTTTCAAATTGAGACTTAAACTCCTGAGCATAATAGTGCCTGGACATGAGTCTTCTCTAGAGGCATGTCCCTGGGAACCTTCCTGTCCCAAGGTGAGTAACAGAAGAAGGTTCAGTTGCTCTCAGGAGGCCTGTGATGTTATTATCTACATATTTCCTCTTATGTGATAACCTTAACAGACAGGTTGGACCAATGTCTTTAACTGATGATCAGATAATTTCTTGCAGATGTGTTTTGAATCATGGTAATTTTCATCCTGTATATGGAAATACAAAAGAAAGATTTTCATCCTGTAGATGGATGCTTGTGTGGTGTTATCTATAATAAGATCTTGGATGAAGCACGTGCTAAAATTTCAATTCCTGCTGCTGAAGTGGCTTGTGGACAGAAGAACATTTGCATCAAGAATCATCTGCCTTAATTTTTCATGTGTTTTCTTCATAGTGTCATTAATAGTACTTCTTTTATGTGTTTGCTGTAGTCTTGTTACCCTTTTCATGGATGAGCTGGGCCATATTTCCCACTGGAGAGCCATCATGGCAGGAAGCCTGGCTGGCATGGTTGCCACCACCGTGACGTACCCCAGCGATGTGATTAAAACACGGCTCATCGTGCAGAACCGGCTGGAACCATCTTACCAAGGAATTCTTCACGCTTTTTACAAGATCTATCATCAAGAGGGGCTCCGGGCACTCTACCGTGGTGTTTCACCAGCAATATTAGGTAAAACAATGCTGGGGTGAAAGCACCTCACTGCCTGGTTTTTGTTGCAGCTGTGAAGTGTGTTCACTTGCTCACTTGATTTCAAAAGCAAATAGGAATGTTTTCTTACAGAAGATGTGGAGATTTGCAAGGCACTGCAATACTGATAGGCTTTGCTGCAGCTTTATTACTTCAAATTAGGACCAAGTGTGTAGCATTTTATGTATGGTTAAGTGTTCAGCAAAATACTCTTTTCCTCCTTTTATAGATGATCTAATTGTGCTTGGATGCACAATTTTCACCATTAAATTCTTCAAACATGTTTATGCACACACACACAGAGTGCTTGTAATTCCTGTTGAGTGTGAGTGTCTCCTGAGCTGTTCAGTGAAACCAGTGAGTAGGTGTGAAAAATTAAGATTAATTATATTCTCTCTTTACTTGAAATTAATTTTTAATTATCTATTTACTCTGCATAGCCTTTAAAAATGCCATTTAACTGAGTCCACTTTTTCACAATATGACATTATATAAAATGTGTAACAACAATAATAATAAATGTATAATCCCATTATAAAACTGGTGAGAGCATGAAACAAGCAAAAGAGGCCAGAAGTGTCCCTCATCAGCCTGACTGAAGACATAGCTCTGTTTACCTGTGCAAATGCTAGGGTTGGGTTGGACTGGGAAAGAGCTTGTCACGAGAGAGAACCTGGAGAAACACCTGACCTCTCATGAGACTATAGCAGTTAATAATTCTGACAACATGCACATTTTAATAGGTAAATGTATGCCCCTGTCAGCTTATCTAGATGGTACAATATGGGTGTTTGGTGGTAAACCAGGGACTAAAGAGTAAAATTCTTCAAAATCTGGGTTGGGTTTGTGGAATGTGAGGTGTAAATTGGCAGCAGCTCCTCCCATCTTTCTAGTTATGTGACGGGCAGCTCTTCTCTCTTAGTGTGCAGTGTGTTGATTTAATCCTGTCTGGTTTGCTTTCTAGGTGCTGTTCCATTTTCTGCAGGCTCATTCTTTGTTTACATCAGTCTGGACACAATCTGGCAAGAACCCATAGTTCGTTTCACTCCTCTTCAGAACTTTGTAAATGGCTGTGTAGCAGCTGCTGTGGCACAGACACTTTCTTTCCCCTTTGAGACTGTCAAGAGGAAGATGCAGGTACAGAACATTCATGTTACCAGTTCTTTGTCATAGGTGCTTGGTCCAAGAACTTGGGACAAGACTAGCTAGGTGATCATGGATGCCACTTTATTTCCCTTACCAGTAGGCTACAGAGACTTTGGTTTTGGTTTTGTTGGGTTTCTTGCTCGTTAGTGGGTTTTTGTTTGTTTGTTGTTTTGTTTTTAAACTCTGGAAATCATTGCTACAAATGGGCTGTTATACCTTTAATGTGAGTTCAAGTACTATCATGGGATATGTGTATGCTCTCAGACGCCATCTCTGTAGCTTTATTTCTTTCCTTTTTCACAGCAGTTCCATCAAATTCTCAAAATTCAGAATTGGCAAACCTTCAGTGAAATCCAGGCTGAAAGTTTGCCAGCTGAAGAAATTCAGTTCCCTTGGTGGTAGGCAGGATGAATGAGATCCATGTGATTTTCAGAGCCTGTGTGTCTGCCATTTATGCCTCACCACAAAACAAACTTGTTTAGTATTAAGTCTGAAGGATCATTATCCTTGTTCCTATTTCTGATTCCTCTGGTTAACAAATGACTTACCAGCTGCAGGTGCTGCTGTTTTCCTGGAGCATCAGCAAAAGGAGAGTTACTATATCTTTCTGATCCTTTTTCCAGAAATTTAACAATACTGTTCTAAAAAAGACCCAAACCCCACAAAACAACCACTACCACATAGCTTCCATCTCACTGACATAATTCACTTGCTGATGTTGACTTTTCATTAGAACTTCATCAGTACAGAGACAGTGAATAGCTTTCATCATATGGTCATTCTCTGGCAGGGGCATATGAGTTTGGGTTTTCAGCCTAGTTCCTGGGAATGCAGATTTATGGGAAGCTCTTGTGATCTTATTAGAAAAACAGTCACTAATTGTGGCAGCCTTATATAGGTCCTTGCCCCCTTCATCAAGTGGTAGCCTGGTTGGCAAGTCACAAGGTAGCAAAAGGGCAGTGAAACTGTGCATTTCCCTCTCCTGCTCCCCGAGTTCCCCTTTTCAGGATGCAGGTGCTGTGTCACAGAGGCCTTCACTGCCCTCTCTCCATCTTGTAACAGAGAACCTCAGCAGGGGGAGTAAGGGGCTTTTATCAGACCAGCTCATGTGTCCAGAAGTCAAGGTTTAAACTGAGTACTTTCATCAGGTATCTTGTAAGATATTTCAGAAAGATTCTGAGCATGAAAACTTGGTCGTTTTTTCCAGCTGTACCAGTGGATCTAAGAAAAGCAAAGACTCCTTACAAGCCTTCTTTTACTTTATATCCTTAGGCTCACAGTAATACTGTTGCCCTGAAGAATAAAAGAAAATGAAGGCATTTACTGTGCTGTTTCCCTTTTAATATTTTCTGTCGATGAAACAGTTACTTGAACATTGAGCTTTTGTAATCAGTTCAGAAGTAGTTTTGGCTGTAACTGGTGCAATGTGTTGTGTCAGGCTGTGTCGTGACAGGCATGTGAAGTGGGACAGGCCCGTGTTTTATTTTCCTGCCACTAGGCCGTGCTCTTCCACCGAGGGGAGGCTTAATCATCTGGTCAGCACTTCCAGCAATACAGGAACTGGATTTATTGCCTAAATATGTACGACTTGGAGAAGCTAAAAATACTTTGTATGAAAACAAAAGGCTCATCAACAGAGAGGGTTCCTTCCTCATAAGTGCATTGCAACACTGAATAGTGAATCTCTGAGCTTAGAGAAACACCTCCTGTTCAGTGATTTATTCTGAAGGCATGGGAGAAGGCAAAGATATTTCAAAAGAGCAAGCTCCCTAGGTGTGAAATCCTGTAATTTGTTGGGTGCTGGAAATTACTTAATTCATGTAGAGTTGTCCAGAAAAGAGACCTGTTGAAAATTGCAACCCATGTTGATACCAAGAGCACACTGGAACTCCTGCAAAGTTATCCAAGAAGTTTGGGTTTTCCAACCAGCACCAGGGTATGGCCCAGCTTTGCAGAGATCAGCTCTGCTTTGTGCTTGCTGGTCTGTGCAGTTTGTAGGGTGCTGGACAGAAGAGAGAAATGCCTAGTACAGCACCAGGAAAAGTACCATGAAAAGGGATGGACCTAGAAAGGAGAGAATAAAGAAAAAGAACTTCAAGACGTTTCAGAGTTCTGTAGAAAATGGGGGAGCAGATACTTCTGATCAGTTTTTCTCAGACATCTTATTCTGATCAGCCTCTGTTTAGTGATTCAGCTTTCTGGCTGATAGGAAGAGGGGGCTACCAAAGCCTTCAGCTACCTCTGAGCCTTGTGTGTGCTCTGCAGTGCACATGGAGAAGTGCTGGGCTTTTTTTGAAGCAGTGAATGCTGGGTTTATGGTGTGTGAAGAGGAACCCAGCACACTGTGGAAGTCAGTATCAGATTCCTTTTCCCTCCCTTTTGTTCCACCATTCTGACAAATGGAGGGAGTACGTTGCTGAAGAAGATTTTTCCAGTGAAGCTGCTGGTGATGGGGAGCCAGGGAGTTGTAAGAGGATCTCAGGAGCTTCAAAAACTGAGAAACTAGGACAGAAGGTTGTCTCCATTGATTCTGGGGTAGAGTACAAGCATGAGACCAGGACATCCCGTTCAGATCTTTACCTGATGTGCTAGGCAGTCTTAGAAGAGTTAGCTCCATTCATCTCCTCATCTGGACAATGCTTGAATTGTTTGCATAAACTGGGAAATGAATTCTGCTATGGGAGGAAGGATAAGGTGCTATTTTTGATCTCCATTGTAATAATTTTGCTTCCTCCTTTCTTACTTTGCATATCTGAATCCTACACTTCTGACGTTGGCTGCTTCTGTCACTGACAGCTGTGGGAGTAGGAGCTGACTGTCAGCTCCTGCTTCCTCAGCTCTTCTGAGGAAGAATTGTGTTTTGGTGATGCTTTATGATGTCAGATTTGTTCTGTAACCATGGCTTCTTCCACCTTTGCTGTTAGAATTAGCTTTATCAAGTTTATTTTTTAAAAAAAGATGCTGTGTTTGCTATATATACTTGAATGTTTTTCTTAAAAGAAATGTTAATTAATATGAGTGAGTCTTACTGAATATTTGAGTCCTCTATATTGTGCTTATCCTAATCTTATTCCTTTGTCTTCCCTTTTTCACTTTGCTCCTCATTGGCATGTTAGAGAATTCAGAGGTACTGTATGCATGTTTCAGCATGGAAATATGGCTTTTGTTGTGCATCTGTAGAAGGGGATTAATGAAAGAAAGGGTTATGTTCTATAGTGTTTTCCTGACTTACTTTTATGATGTTTCAGTTTCTGAACAAAATCTTACTGATCTTTATATCATTCTGACTGTTATTCTTGGCTTTCATTCCTTACCTCACAGTATAGTGTTCTTTGTTAAATCCAGTTTCTAAGCCATGTTCAAGTACTGCCGTTTTTACCTTGCAGACTTGCATACAAGAACACTTTTTTCTTTTTCATTTTTTTTTTCTATCTTTAGCAGGGAAATATTACTTTGAATTAGCCTAGGTCTAAGGAAAATCCCTTCTTTCCTTTTTTACTATATCTGAATACTTTGAGCTACCTGCAATTTTTATTGTTTCATTGATGTTATTACAAAGATATTTTATACCACTTTCTGAAGTCGTTGCAGAATGCTGCTCTGCTGCTTAGGGAAGTGTTTGGTCTGGTAAATGGTCAAGACAATGCTAGAAAAAAGCTATGGAGCATAATGTAGGCTTTACCTTCTGTAACAGCCTAGATCAGCTGTTACGAATCTGAACAAATCTCAGAAGCATTTCTCTTAGATCCCCAGGCTTTCACAGGAGAAAAACATGAGGACTGACTGACTGTTAAGTTGGAACACTGAACAGTGTTAGTAGGAAAACTGGATAAGAGGAAGAAATTGTAGATCAAGAACTGGAAGCAGGACTGGGCTGCTTTAACTGTGAGGTCTGCCTTGACTCTAAACCTGTTCATCCAAGAAGCTGTGGTGTGATAATTATGTAATACCTTGAGGTAGATTAGCTTTGCACTGCAACACAGTGGCCTGCTGAAGAAAAGCAGGAGAACACATTGCAGCTGTTTGAAATGCAGGAAGTCTGAGATGGGATGGCAGACTGCAATTCTCTCCAAATTATCTCCCCAGCCACTAAAGTGGCCACCATGCCCCCAAACTGAGATATGGTAGTGCCAGCTGATCATGTCTGCCAGCCTCTTACAGTGCCTCAGCTTTTTTGTCATCAGTGTGGTGTGAGTGAGAGCTCTTTAATCTGCTTTGGGACAGATCACATGGGTTAACTCAGCCCACCTTTTTAAACTCCATAAGCTCACCCAGCAGACAGGACCTGACACAGGCTGGGTTTGCTGCTGCTCACACACAGCTATTACAGACATAACCCTACTGCTCCAGAGCAGTAATGGCTCTGGAAGTACAGCTAGTACTGTTACCCCCCAACATGGGTACTTCTGCATCAGTTATACAGGACAGCCTTGTATCCATTTGTCTGTGCTTAGAGTGATGTACCTATGACATGTGAGGTGACTAATTATGGAAAACACTCCATTAACAGGAGCTAGAAATTGATCAATGCTCTCTTGATGTCCACAACAACCCCCTGCAGTGCTACAGGTGCTCAGGGGACAGAGTGGCTGCACAGTGCCCAGGCAGAAAGGGACCTGGGAGGACTGGTCAACTGAACATGAGCCAGCAGTGTGCCCAGGTGGCCAAGAGGGCCAATGACATCCTGGCCTGTATCAGGAATAGTGTGGCCAGCAGGAGCAGGGAGGTCATCCTGCCCCTGTACTTGGCACTGGTGAGGCAACACCTTGAGTGCTGTGTCCAGTTCTGGCCCCTCAGTTTGGGAAGGACACTGAGATCCTCAGACACATCCAGAGGTGGGCAACAAAGCTGGTGAGGGGCTTGGAACACAAGCCCTGTGAGGAACAACTGAAGGAGCTAGGGTTGTTTAGCCTGGGAATAAAGAGACTCTGAAGTGACCTTATCACTCTACAACTCCCTGAAAGGTGGCTGTGGTCAGGTGAGGGTTGGTCTCTTCTCACAGGCAACAAATGACAGAACGAGAGGACACACTCTTAAGACTGAGTTAAACTTTCCCCACGCCATGAGAAATTTAGGTCAGATGTCAGAAAAAAATTCTTCACTGAAAGAGTGATTGGGCAATGGAATCATCTGCCCAGGGAGGTGGTGGAGTCACCGTCCCTGGACGTGTTTAAAAAAAGACTGGATGTGGCACTTGGTGCCATGGTTTAGTTGATGAGGAGGTGTTAGATCATAGGTTGGACTTGATGATCTCAAAAGGTCTTTTCCAACCTAGTTCATTCTGTGATTCTTTTATAGGTGATTTATTTTGATTTTGTGTAAATCCTTAACTCATCCACATAAGGCAAATGAAAATATGACCTGTGAAAAGCCCCAGTCCTGTTAAAAATTAGTTTTCTCCTCAGTTCCTAGATAGGCAGCAGAAGATGCAGGAACTAGCATTGCCATCCACTGTGTGAAATGTGGGACCAAGCCAGTCTGCCAAGGGGTTTGCACTATTAAATAGATTAGTGTTAATATGCCTGAAAATGATGCAGCCATATGAAGGGCTTGAGCTGAACCATCATGAGGCATTTGGAAGCCACCCAGAGCTGCCCATGCGACGGGTTTGCACTGCCTTGAGGAAAAACACTTCTATACTGCATAAAGACTTTTTCACACAGCAGGTGTTAAAGCAGAGGAAGTTTAGGCTCAGCAGCAGAGGAGGAATTCTGCAACAAACTGTGAAGCCTCAGGGTACAACAGGCCTGGTGATATATATTTAAAGCAGAGAGTCAAGCTTTTGACCAAGCATGAAGCTGTTTTGCTCACTTGGTGCCATTCTTCCCAGAAAGGCATGATTTGTTCCCAGTTCAGGTTACAGGGGAAGGGACAAGGTGTTCCTGGAGTGCAGGACGCTGGAGGTCAGCTGTGCTGTGCTGCTCTGAACTGATATCCTGATAGCTTGCCATGGTTTACCTTCCTCTGTGCCTGAATACCTTTGGGTGGACTTTGAGCAGGGGTAAGTCAGCATAACTAAACCACTGACAGGGAATGACTGCTGAGTAAGGCTAAGCTTTAGGAAGAAGAATTGATTAAGCCCGAGAGGATGCCTTTTTCCCCAAAATATTAACACATATTTACACTTTAATTTTTTTTCATTGTAGTGGAATGAAACCCTCTTTCAAGCATCCAGTCTTCACTTGAGTGAAATTTCTGTTGGCTGGAGTGGTATTAACTTGAATGAAAACTGCAACCTTCAGTTTTCTTTGAACTACAGCTGCACTTGCCTGTTGCCTGTGCCCTTATTAACCCAGACTGCAAAGATTTCTTTTTTTAGCTTCCAGATTACAAGTGTGAACTCTTGAGCTGTGTGTAAATTGTCTTCCTGTCCTTTTTTTTTTTTTAAGCCATCAGAAATGTAGGACACCTGAATCTGTTGAAAATATGGAAATAATAAGCAGTTTTACTGTATCCACCATCAGGGTAGCATACCACTGATGACAGCTATTCACTGTTAATTATCTTCCATACTCTGTGCCAAGAGTAATGCCTACTCAAAAAATAAATAGTAAATATTTGTGCCAGCAAACTTTATGAACAGGGAAAAAGGGGGAAGTATGTAAATTAAATATGTGAATTTGTAGTCTCTGATACACGTGAATACAAATAATTGCAAACCAAAATGTCCCAAAAAGCATGTGAAAAGTTTTTAGCTGCACAGGAGACGGGCTGAGGGAGGTCATTGTAAAGGTCTGTGAGATCAGTTCCCAAAATGGGATTATGTTGTTGTGGCAGTCACCTCTTAATGCAGACAATGGGAGAGACGGTGTCTGAAGAGTCTTCAGGTAACAATTACCTATAACAATTAACCTGCAGTCATGACACTGCACCCTCATTTAAATATTTTGTTTCTTTTTAAGAAATATTGCGTGCTGGTAGTTGGGCATGTTTTTGTACATGTCTCTCTTGGGTTTAGAGTGTTGCAGTAGAACAGTGCTACCTCTGTAGATGTGTTGCAGTGACATAATGAACTTAGTGGGCTCTGAATATAAAAGTATTGTGTTTGTGAGGGAGCAGGTGGAGGCAATTCTGCATTTGATGTGCTTTAGTCATATAGAGATCCCACTGTGCATCAGAGGTAAAAAGATAAGCAACTTAGCCCTGCTGCTACTATGAATAACACCTTAGCTCTCTGTTACCAGCACAGGGAGCTGTATCCCCAGCCTTCTGCAGTTTGAGACAGCTGCAACTGGGAGGAAGGAGGTCTTCAAAAGAAACAGGTTTCCATGCAGCAGCCCATAGCATCAGGGGGTGTCAAAAGCAAGGAATTCCAGCTGCTTTGAGGTGCATGAAATTCTCTGTCATAAACCTGACCTTTTGGGGATGAGATTAGCTGTTTGATTTGTATGTCATGGTAGGTTTCTGCAAAGGAGGTAGAAAAACCAGTTTGGTCTGTTTTGTTCCTTCCATTTTCTGGCTCTGGTGCCATAGGGTGGTTGTGAGGGTTGCACTGTGGTGGACATGCTTAGATGAAGAACCACCAAAACCCACAGCTACTCTTTTTCATGAACAACAGTGCCAAATGAAACACATTTGCAGTATTATTCTTTTATTAATGCATTTAAACTTCATTTAGCTATGTTCCAAAATACTGAAATTTTAACTACAACACTGATACAGTTTTAGTTTTCCTCTTGCAGTAGGTGATTCTGAGATTCTGTGGACAGTTGTTATTTAATTACTGTGTGTAGGGTCCTAGAAGCATACAGCTCCTGTACAGCAGAAAGGCTGGCAACACGTACTTTACTTCACAGACTGAAATCTTCAAAACAGCTCTATCTACAGGGAATGGTACTATAAATAATTTCAGTAAATCTTTTAAAAGGTCAGTGTCTATGGGCAGATTGGAAATCTAGAGGCTTGATTTACCTGTTCCTTTTAAACTGCCTTTTGGAGGTGTTTACTGTGTTACTGAAACCTGCACTGTGCTTGTGACTTCTTTTGGTGTTGCAGGCAAGGGTACTGTAATCAAACCTTTGCTCTGTGCCTTTGCAGTGTGTGCAGTAATGAAGGGGATTAAGTCAGACTCACACAATTAAATTCTGGCAGGCCATGCTCTGCCTACCACAAAGGGACTGAAAAAAGAAGGGAATCACATGTTAATAGCATTCTTATGTTCTTGAAACATTTCAGAAACCTGTCTTTCTTTACTGCTTGGCTGCTTATAACTTCATTTACACAAAAAAAAAAAAAACCAACAACCTTGTGGAACCTGACTGACAGTCCAGAAAGCAGAACAGGGTTTTGAATCCGGTTCTCCTATGACTGCTGTTGCATTTTTAGGGATATTTTAATAATTTTAGTTTTCTTCTAAGCATTGCTGGTACTAATATCACCATTCTTATGGAACTTTCTGAAGTCTCATTTTGGGCACTCATCATCTTCTGCAGTACAGACATGAAAGTCTTTGTGCAGAAGGTTTTTACCTGTTACCTGCCATAAGAGGTATTTCACATGCATTTCAATCAGGCAGAAAAAAAAGAGAAAAAAATTATGATCTGTGTTTTTTTTAAACAAAGAAGACATGCCCTTAGTGTGGGCGATTATCAGGGGGTTTTTTTCAGCCTTTAAATTTTAACAGTAGACTTGCCCATAACTACTTGATTAGCAATTTCTCTTATATATGTAGAGCATGAGTTTTGATCTGTTTGCCTGTACAGCATCTCAGTTGCCAAGTACTTGAAATGCTAATAGCTAAGGCACCTAGAAAATCTCATCAGCACTTGTCAGTTGATGAGGCTTGTCATAGGCTTAGCAGCTCTGAGAAGCTACAGGTTAGTCTGGACAAGGAGTGCAAAATCGCTACACTGTGTGGTGTTTCAGATCAATGTGGGGATCATGATACCCATAGTCATCCATCAATTAACTGTACAAGCCCCATTTTTATCAAACTTCTACCTTGGGATGATCAGTTTGCAAGGCATCAATCTGTATCCTGGGGCCTTGACACCAAATTGTCACTTGCCATGTGTTTGAGTGAAACCCTGATTTGTCAATGCAAAATAAATCCATGGCTGCATGTGCACAGATGGATGAGGATGGGATTATTCAAGGTCAGGTTATCCTGTCTGTGCTAACGCAGTAGGAGATTAATGAAGAAAGGATTTAGCTGTTAAAAATGACCAACTACACTTCTTCCATATGAACAGACACTGTACTGCAGTTGGAAGTTCAGCTGCCAGCCATCAGGATTCTCCCCAGGTAACTTTACCTAGTCCCTATCAACTGAACACATTGATGTGGGAGCATGGGCACCAACTGCTCACCTGCAGCCCTTGGTGGGCCCAAACAGCCTGGGCTGAAATCTCCATCCTTCCATTTCTGCTGGGCTGCTGCTCCTCAGCCTGCAGTACAGTGCAGTCACAGCCTCAGCAGCCACAGACAAGTCAGCTGGTTTGATCAGAGTTACAGGAAGGCAGTGTGGCTCCAACCTTCCCTCTCATAGTGTTTCACTGCCAGGAGTGTGAAATACCTCTACCTGGACCTGAGTAGCTGGCATGGGGCTGATGGAATATGTGGCTCTGGTTCAGATGGCTTGTCCTCAAAAGGGTGGGATTTATTTCTAGTAGTGACATGGTAAAAAGGAGGCACTGTGTGAAATTACTGTTCACTTTGATACCTATCAAAGACTGAGTTCTTTCCCTTTTTAATTTATATATTAAGGCAAATTAGATACTTCTGGGAGGAATCCAGATCTGTCTGTTGAAACCTGGTGTTGACTGTTCCTTATATATAAGGATGGAGAAAATAATTAATTACTTTGGTTTTCTCTGCTTGTTCTATATCCCTCTGTGTGTCTCTTGACAGGCCCAGAGTCCTTGGCTTCCCCACTATGGAGGAGTTGATGTCCATTTTACTGGCATGGCTGACTGCTTCCGGCAAACTGTGAAGAACAAAGGTGTGCTTGGACTTTGGAGTGGACTCACACCCAGTCTGCTCAAGGTGAGGTTTTTCTTTCATCCCAGTCAAATACTATCCTGAAGGAATCAAGCCAGTTTGGGGCAGTTGGGGATAGAAAGCTTATGACATACCTTTGTACTTAGTAGCTTACAGATGACAGAATCAGTGACAAAACAGGTTATAAACCAGCCTTGGAACTTGGTTTGGTTGTATTTCCCCAAATCCAAGCTTGGCTTCCAGATGTCACCACTTGAAAGTTCATTTCAACATCTTTGAAGAAGTGGATGCTCCTAGCACATAAGGTGTGGAGTGGATGGGAGATTGCAAGCAATCCACTTAGGACAGCTAAACAAGTTCTCTTTCTGACCTGAGCTTCAGTCATTTGACATGTTGTAGTGAGCTGTAAAAAAAGTTTGCTTGTATAAGCCACTCGGCCAGAAGTCCAAAGCAGTGCTTTCAGCCAGCTATTTAATGCATTTGTATCAGTTACTGCAGCCTTTGCTGAGTTGAAAACATGAAATAAAGCATGGTAGCTTAAACAGAGGGTAATTTAATTTACATAAATACGTTTTATAGTGCTGTGATGAGGATTACCTACATAGAGTACTACAGGTCAGCTAATGAGTGCTAATTGAGTGACAGTAGGATTGATTGTGATGGCCTGCCTGTGACTGCCTTACCTTGGCTGATACAAAGCCAGTGGCCCTGGAGCTGCTGGTTCTGCATGGGGCAAAAGAAGAAAATTGTGGAGTCACTGCAGTGTATGTAGAATAAATTCCACATTTCCTGCCAGGATTTTCTGAGATTGCTTAGGATGTGCATGGGTATTTGACAAGTTCTGGTAATCTACTGGGTAGCATAGACCTTCTTCCTCACAATATTGCTATAATTAGTTATGTAACAACAATAAACTCCTACTTTTAGCACACTGCAACTGCCAGCATAGCTTGAGATGAGACTCTGATTTTATATAAATGAGGACAAGGTCTATTATTAGATCTGATCTGAAGTCCTAGAAGTTCCCTCTTTTTAAAATATCTAAGCTATGGATGCTGCTAGTGAGTCTAATTTTTTTTTTCTTATATTGCTTTTTTATCAGATTGTGCCATACTTCGGTGTTATGTTTAGCACCTTTGAATTCTGCAAGCGGGTTTGTCTCTACAGAAATGGTTATATTGAATCTCCTTTAAATTACAAGCTAACACCTGGGGTTGACCAGAGCTTACACCCACAAGAACTGAGAGAATTAAAGCTCCTCCGAAGAGAAAACTTTGAGCCGAGGAAATCAGCACTTGAAAACTGACATCAGAGTGTCCACTGCAGATATATAAATACCTTTCTTAAGGAACTTTGCAAGAAAGAGCTGAGCTACAGGTACTGACATTTCAGTGGACTGCATGGTTCTTGTAGTGAGACATCTGTGACAGGAAAGAATAAATCTGTATTGTATTTGCTGAATGGGTATTAAGTATATGTCTGACAAGCACATACTGAGGAGGAAAGATGCAACTAGTTTGAAAACTCTGTACTACTGAACTTGAAATGGCATTATTTTAGGTGCTTTTTAAAACTGAATAGCCATATGAGATTAAACCAGGTGCAGAAAGGCAAGAGAAATAGAGATGAGAGTATAAATTGTCTCCAAAAAAAAGGGATTTTGTTAAAGCGATCTGAGATACCAAGTCAGCCAAAAATAATAAAACAGAATAAAATACATGCAACACGCAAGAATTTCTACTGAAATCTCCAGGGTTTTTAGTGATACTGTGTGGATGTAACATTCTACAGAGTCAGAATTAGTCTTAGTTCAGTCACACTCCCAAATCCACTCCTTAGTTTTTGAGATGTACTTGAGAACTTTTTGTCTGAATCTCTAGCATAAAGATAAATGTATGCTGCTGCAACTGTGCTTTTACTAAGACAGAACTGTAATGTGCAAAATGGACTGTAATACACTGGAATGACAATCTTGCAAACTTAAGTGCATACTCAAAAATATTCCTCCCTTTCTCGTGCATTGTTACTGCATGCATGTGCATTACTTCACACTTTGAAAAATAATTTTCCTGAAGTCCTCTAACTGAAATATGTCCTGGAAAATGCAGTTCTTAAATGTGTTAGATATTTCAGAGCCACAAACTCTGTCATGTTGTTTAGGTACTTTTAAAGCTCTATTTTTTTATTAGACCACTTTTTAGTTCCAGTGCACAGACCTAAGGCTGCTCAGAACTTGCACAGAGAATAGCACCATGCACACCACCTGTGACTGATGCACTTTAACTGTGTGCTCCAGGGCCTGCAGACAGGTCCTGTAGGAAGGAACCTCTGCAAGAGCACCAGGTTACTGCCAGTGCCACTGCCACAGATGGGCCTCTTGGGAGCTTTTGGACAACACAAGATCATCTCGTGTCATACCTGAGGAACTGTGGTGTTGCTCCAGTTCTTTGTAGAAGTTCAACTATGGAACAGCCCCATCCCAGTGCCTTCTGATAGAAAACCCGATGCCCATGTCCATGTGGGAAGCTGGCAGTGTCCCTGGCAGCATGGGAGTCACAGCAGCTCACAAAGGTGTGTGCACACTGGCTCCAGCCTGAGCTGCAGCAGCCTGGGCTTGGCACAGCATTTGCTGCTTTACACAGCTCCTCAGCTGTGTTTTTGCACTGTTTATAACCTCTGATGGATGAAAATAAGTAAATCTCAGAAACTGCTTGGTTAGAACATGTCACAGCAGGATGAGGCATTGGCAAATCCATGCAGGAACAGTCTGTAACCGTGGAGAGAAACCTGCAGAAAGATTTGGGATAACTGTAAGGCCTGCCTTGCACCTAGAACTAATTGTTGATGTATCTTACAGCTGAAGTCTTGCAGTATCTCTCTCAATGGACTTGCTCCACTCTGCAGTGGTGCTTCATACTGATTTTTTTCTCAGCAAAGAAATGCAGTCATAGAAAGCAAAAAATTAAGATGGTAGAGAGCAGATCTGGTGGCTCATGCATCACACTGAGTCTGTAAGTGCTTTTGATTCTAATCAACCTGCCTAGTGATCATGTTTCTTTCTCTGTGCCTCAGTTTTCCCATAGGCACAGTACAGGTAATAATACTGAGACTTACTGGACATGTATGGATATGGAGATGTGAATTGTAAGCATGTTGGGGAGGAAAGGATTTCTTGCCTTGTCCAAGCATACCTGTATGTTTTTTACTAACACTGTATTTCTAAATAGATTTTTAAATATTGAATGGGTACATATGAATGTCTGATCAACTCTTCAAACCTTGTAAGAGTCAAGTGAGTCAAAAAGTTATCTCTAACTTGTTTCTGATGTGCTGCTACCACCTTTGTATCGTAGTGCATGCCTATGACCTATCAAGCATTAATTAACCTTTTATCAACCAAGCCTGTCCTTTGTAATCACAAATACATGATAAATCCCCAAAAAGCAGCACTAAAATATTTAAGATGTCACTGAAAGAAAGCCCTTCATCAGTGGATCACTAACATGTGCAATGGTGTATGGCCATGAAGAATAAGTCAATAGCAAGGCTAAACTCTTGGACAGGTGAAGTTCTGCTCGAGTGACATTTGGATGCCGCTGTGTGATGGGGGGCGGGTCGTACCTGCTGGGCTGTGCTGAGCATCTGAGCATCGCAGCTGAGCTCAGCACTGTGGCTGCACAAGGACTCCACACACGGTCACTGCTGGGGCGCTGTGTGTGCAGGGTGACAGTGCCCCGAGGGGGCTGCGGGTGACACATGGGGGCCTGAACGTGCCCGTAGATGAGGCAGCCTCAGAGCCCGCCCCGTTCCAGCGTGCGCCGCGGCTGTGCTGTGCCCGGCTGCTCTCGCCACGGCAGTGGGATGGCGCAGAGGGGCCGGGGGCTCGGTCACGGATGGCCCCGTCACCGCCGTCTGGTGTGCCCGGGGTAGGGATAGGCGGTGTGACCGGGCCGGGCCGCATACGTGTCCTGCCTGCGGTGCTGGTGAAATCCTCCATGCCGTGATGCCCCGTCCCGGTGTGCTGCATTGCGGGATGTCCTGTCCCGGGGAGCTCCGTCCCGGGCTGTCCGTGCCGCGCTCCCCAACCCGTCCCCGCGGCCATGTGCCCCCCACCAGTTCCAACGGCGGCCCCGTCCCCCTGCGGCGGCCACGCCCCCTGCCGCAGCCAATGGGCGAGCGGTACGTGCGCCCCGCCCACGCTCGCGCCCCAGCCCCTATATTAACGGCCATTGCGGCGCCCCCTCAGCGCCGCCTCCCGCCTCCTTCGCCCGGCATCGGCTCCCGCTCGCGCCGCTCCCGCCATGACCGATGCGGCCGTGTCCTTCGCCAAGGATTTCCTTGCTGGCGGGGTGGCGGCCGCCATCTCCAAGACCGCCGTCGCCCCCATCGAGAGGGTCAAGCTACTGCTGCAGGTGAGCGCCGGCGGCCGGGGCCGTCCCAAGGTCGCCGCAAGGAGAGGGGGGGCGGCGGCGGTGGGCCGGGGGCTCGCGGGGGAGCGGCGCTGACGGCGGCATCTCGGCCCCTGCAGGTGCAGCACGCCAGCAAGCAGATCTCCGCCGACAAGCAATACAAGGGCATCATCGACTGCGTGGTGCGCATCCCGCGGGAGCAGGGCATCCTCTCATTTTGGCGCGGCAACCTGGCCAATGTGATCCGGTACTTCCCCACCCAGGCCCTCAACTTCGCTTTCAAGGATAAGTACAAGCAGATCTTCCTGGGCGGCGTGGACAAGCGAACCCAGTTCTGGCGGTACTTCGCCGGTAACCTGGCATCCGGGGGTGCCGCCGGCGCGACCTCCCTCTGCTTCGTCTACCCCCTTGACTTTGCCCGAACCCGCCTGGCAGCGGATGTGGGTAAAGCCGGGGCCGACCGGGAGTTCAGTGGGCTCGGTGACTGCCTGGTCAAAATCTTCCGCTCAGATGGCCTTCGGGGCCTGTACCAGGGCTTCAGTGTCTCTGTCCAGGGCATCATCATCTACAGAGCCGCCTACTTTGGCATCTACGACACCGCGAAGGGTAGGTTGACCCAAACGGCACAAAAACGGAGATGCTGGGCTGCGGCAGGCCTGAAGTGCATTTCAATAGTGCTGGTGGCTTACCTGCCATTCTCATCAAAGCCTCTCTCCTGCAGGCATGCTTCCAGACCCAAAGAACACCCACATTGTTGTCAGCTGGATGATTGCTCAGACCGTCACTGCTGTGGCTGGTTTGGTCTCCTACCCTTTTGATACGGTTCGTCGTCGCATGATGATGCAGTCTGGCCGGAAAGGAGGTGAGTTTCCTCCTCGCTGTATAAGAGTTATTGGGCATCCCTGAATCAATAGCTGGTGGTGGAGCTGAAGTGAAGGCAGACTGGCTTGGCTTTCGTCAGCCTGTGTAGATATCCTCATCTCTTGTAAGCAGGGGTGTAGGAGGGGCTGCAGAAGCAGGTGACAGGAAGGGGCACGAATGGGTCGGCCTGTGCAGCACACCTGTAAGGTGGCATGCACAAGTCAGTATATGTCAGTAGGTAGGAGCAGCAGAACTCACCCTTGGATGTTGCAAGCCAGTGTCTCTGGAACAAGAAAAGACAGCCTCCGTAGCAGGCACAGCCTGGCCAACTGTGCAATAGCTTTTGGGTTTGGAAGTGTTGCTGTGAAAGCGAGGAGTTGCTGCCTTCTGCTTGAACTGGTCCTTCCAGTGTCTCCCAGAGACAATGCAGCAGCAGCACCATCTCTCCTGGGCAGGCTGATGTGCTAGTATTGGAGAAAGCCAAGAAATGGGATGCACTTGAGGTTGTAAAGCTAGTAGATACATGAGGCTGTTTCTGACTTGGACGTTGGGGATTGTGGGCATGCAGTTCCTAAAGCTGTCTGTCTCCTGCAGCTGACATAATGTACTCTGGCACTCTTGACTGCTGGCGGAAGATTGCCCGGGATGAGGGCTCCAAGGCCTTTTTCAAAGGTGCATGGTCAAACGTACTCCGAGGAATGGGTGGTGCTTTTGTCTTAGTCCTGTATGATGAAATCAAGAAGTATACATAAGTTGTTTCCTGTTGTGAACTGGCATGTTGTTCTATGTAGTCTATGACTGTTCATGGACTTGTTTGAAAACCATCTAGTTACTAAACAGTGGCGGCTGATGTTTGTACAGGTTGGCATGGGGCAGGGGTGACTGCTTGCCCTGTCTTTATCAAACTATTCCCCCTGATGGGACTCATGATGGTTTCTATTTCAGTCACTCCTGCTTAAAAAGTACAGAGAAATAAAAATCTGAAACCAATTTTCCTCATCTCATGTTTGTTCTTACAGCAGTTGAAGTATGAGGGGGTTGGGAGTCTCAGCAGTTGCAGAGAAGGAGGAAAATCAACCACCTCCATCCTGCAAGCCTTGGTACCTGCTAAATACTGGCAGGTAAACACAGTGCAGGCTGCCAAGGAAGCTAGGTAGTGTTTCCTCCCCAGGGGAAGCCAGTGGTGTAGGCTGGAATGGCCACTGGCAGCTCTGAAGGGCTCACCCAGCTGACCTCCCTGAGACTCCACTAACCAGAGATGATGGACTGAGTGTGTGCCACAGTCCTGCCTCTGGCCTGTCTGTTCCTTTGGGCTTGTGAAACCTGATTTTGATGGTGTCAAATGCCTAAATTGTCTGTGAAGCACAGCACCCCCTATGGCACTGAAGGCCTGGGAGGCTGGAAGAATGTCTAAGGGAGTGTTTCCTGCTCCATGGAGGAGCAGAGCTTGGTGTCATGTTCTCTGCCTTAGAAACTGAGCTACCTAATTGGGCATGTAGGTAGCCAGAGGACACAAGTGCAGTTAATTGCTGCTGTTGTGTAGCTTCCCTGGCTAGCCTTGCTCTCACAGAGGGTGCTGTGCTGTGGAGGTGCAGCAGCTGAGCAGAGACAGCTTCTGTACCAGCTGTGCTTGCTAGGCAGGGAGGTACATTTCCAGGCTCATTCCTTACCCCTGGAACTTATGGTTCAAAATTCCAGGGGAAGGGGAAAATTCCTTTATACTGCTGGGACAATTTGGGGAAAACTGCAAGATGGGGCAAGGTGTGTGGTATGGCCTTTACCCAGATATCTCTGTAGGTCTGTGAGTCACCCAGCGAAACTGCCTGGTTGTCATGAGGAGTCGTGAGGAGATGCTCTCCTGGTCTTCTGCCCTTCAGACCAGCAAGTCTCCTCACTTCCCCCATGCCTTTGGTCCTTTCTGGCTGCCCAGGCCTGCTCAAAGCAGTTGATTTCAATCACTGAAACCAATCTCAGGCACTGCCCAGGGCGGCTAAACAAGACCTTGTGTTGCAAAGGGCGAGAGTTGTTTTTGTTGCTGGAATCTCAGCAGGGCAGCCAGGCATGAGAGCACAGCACCTTCCTGCTGCAGGTGGTGTTGGCTTGCCAGGGTCCCTGTGAGTGGGCATGGGCCTTCCTGATGGGAGACAGTCTTGTGCCTCACAGCTGAGCCAGCTGTCCTTGCTGATGATTTTGAACTGCTCCTGGGCTGCTACAGTGTGAGATCCCCCACTGCCTGCTGTGGAGATGAAACAGGCTGTAAAGGTGAGATGTCAATGCCACAAGCAGTGGGCAGTGCTGGGGCACAGGGAGCAGCTTGGCGGGGGACTGTGCCATGGGGCAGCTTTACCAGGGAGCCCTCTCCTGTTGTACAAGTGCCAGCTTATTAAGTAAGGGCTCTCAGCCTCCTGCTGCTAAGCTCTCCTGGATTTCAAGGGCTATTCTGAAATGCTGCTGGTTGCTGAGCATGGGGCATCCTTTCCTGTCCTTTCCTCCACAGGAGTTGCATGGCCAGGCCATTGGCACAATAAGGTGAGTGCATAATTTCTTCCTGCACACAGTGGTGGGAGACTGAGGCACTGAGCTGGGCTGTTGTGCCAGGTTGCAAAGGAGCTGTGCTGGGGCATCCCTAAGTCCTTAAGACCTACAGATTGTGCACTGGACTTGGGGTGTAGGGCTGGCACTGAGTGAAATGGGTTTTAGCTACCTGCCCTATTGACTGGTTTGGGAATTCAGGAAACAAGAATGTGTTTCACAGCTCTTTTTAGCTCTGTCAGGTGTGAGATGCAGGGCAGAGCCCACAAGAGGTTTTTCCTGCACTCCACTGTTGAGTACTACAGGCTGGTTGGCCTTCTGGAGTTTTAACTGCCCCCCTCCTGGCAGCTCCCTGGGAGTAGCTTTATCTGGGGACCAGGCTGGGCGGTTCAGCTGCTGCTGCCTGCCACAGAAGCACACCGTACAGGGATTAAGGGCTTTGTTCTTGTGGGGAAACTGAGGCATGGGAAAAGGACTGGGGCCCACCAGTGGCAAGGCAGCAAGCTGAGTGCAGTGCCTCCAACACAGCATTTTGTTCACTGGGCTGTGCTGCCCCAAGAACAGCATGGATGGGGGTAGATTTTCCTTTTAAGTGTGATTCTCCTCTGGAAAGGCTGAACATCACCTTGTGATTTCCTCCGCTGGAGCTGTCTCAGCCCCTGGCCCAGCAGCCATAAATCCAGGCTTAGGAGGTGTTGAGGCAGCACAGCTGTGCAGGGGATCGTGTGACACACTTGTCAGTGGCTGGGGCAGGTGGTGATTGGTGTGGGATGGTTGGAATGCTTGGTGTGCACCAGCCTGCCCCAGCTGGGCTGTGCCTGGCTCTGTGCTGAGTCTTGCAGTGGAGAGCATCCCACCCCAAGGACCTGACTTGTAAAAGACCAGAGTGCCAGCTCATCCACTCCACTGTCCCCTTCAGTGGTCGTTGGGTCATTCCAGGCTGTATCTCTGGGCTTTGGATGGAGCCAGGAGTGCCCCTGCCTCTATGTCCTTGTCACCTTGGCAGGCATTGCCCCAGCATCTTTCATGTGCTGCCTGCATGACTGGCAGGGTCTGGTGCAGAGGGGCAGGGGAAGAGGCAATGCTTTGTCATGCAGTTTTTCCCAGTGGGGATTGTTCCTGCCACTGCCCAGCCACTCAAGGTGGCCCCATCAGCTGCCCAAAGCACATGCATGGTGGGCCTGGCTGTGGGGACAGAGCTGTGCTCACATGCCTGCAAGGACACAGCCCCAGTTCTGCACACCCTGGAGCCATACCGAGCTGCTGGGGGTGGTGGTTTTGGGAACAATGAGTCCTCAGGACCTGCCAAGACCCCACAGCAAGACTGGCAGCATCAGGGGGTTCTGGGAGGTGTCATCCCACCAGTGGTTTGCTGGTTGTTGCTTTCTGATCCTGCTGGGATTGACAGGAGTTACAGCCCCGGCTGCTGGCATGGGGATGGAGTTTTTCTGGCTGACAACAAGAGAGAGATTGGCCGCTTGTGCCTTGAAATCTACCCAAAACCCCAGTGTGCTGTGGCCAGCTAGGGTCGCAAGGATTCCTCAGCAGGGAGTTACAAGGCTTCCATTCCATCCTTGGAGCCCAGCCCTGGAGCCTTTTAAACAAGCCCATAATTTTGTACTTTTAAAATGCCTGGATGTTGCAAAGCCCTGTGGCCTCTTTAGGATAGCACCAACAAAAGCTGAGACTATGATTCAGGCTGATCAGTTAGTGCTGCTCCCAAGCTGATCACTTTGTCATACACATTATGTGTATTTATCAATGTGCATTTATCAATGCAACAGTCTAGGGAGTCAGAGCAAGCCATCTGCACATGAGTCAGTGAGTAAAATAGCACAAACATGGAGCACAAGGAGAGCTGTAAGGGTTGACCAGAAACTTCTCCTCAGGGGGCAGGCAAGGAGGACTCCGTGCTGCTCCCCAGGCCCAGTTGTGATTAACACAGAGGAGGTTGGATTCACTGTTACCACTTCTCTTGAGTGTTTACAAATTGTGTGGAGGTTTTGTACAGGTTATGGGGAGCCAGGCAGCATTCGCTACATCCAGAGCTGTTCTGACTTGGTAAATCAGGCTAGGGTTTTGTGAAGGTGCTTGGAAACTGGTCTGAACTAAGTAATGAAATAGAGTAAGGTAACTCTGTCCATGTGTGCCATTACTTTTGGAACAGATCCCCTCCTTCACTTTTATTTCACATTTTGTGATACCTCTGCATCAAATTCTTACATACAATATGGTGCTCTGAGTTAAACAAACAAATCTATCACTTACCTGTATCTACAGATTTATGAAAACAAATGTTGACTTTTACATGTCTGAGTGTAACATGAAATCTAACTTTTCTTTGATCTGAACTCTGCTACAGATTGCCCATTTGCTACCAGGGTATGGGAAACCCTGCAGGACAGCTGGTTTTACCTATTTTAAATAGGACATTTCATCAATTGTTTGAACGTGGTGACCCTGCTTCCTGTAGCTACAGTCAGCTATATTTTCATTCATTTAGATCTAGAAATGAAAAACCCAACTTGATTTACACTGTTGTGAATGCTCCAGATGAAGTAAGAAATACATAATAATGTATTGGATCAGATTCTCTGTGTTGGAGTTGTTTCAGCCATGGCCTGCATAACTAGAGTATATCAAAAGATAAAAGGCATTCCCCTTTCTGACTGGGTCCATGCACAAGTCCTGAGCCAAACTAGACAGATTTCCAACGATGAGAAGGACAAACATTGACTGAACATGGACTGGCCTTCCAGAAGCCTGTGCTGTGCTGTCACAAGGTTCCAGGTGGCAGCTGAGGAAGTTGATGGCAGTTGGTAACAGCTACTTTTGACAACTCGTGTTGAGCTGGGAAACTCACCAGATTTTCTTTATGCCTCACCAAACTGCAAAGATGGTCCTATCCCCACCTGGCAGCCCCTTCACAGCCTGTCCTCAGCTTTTATCCCTCCCAGCCTTAACCCTGACAATAAATCCCACCATCCCCAAGTCAGCTTGTTGTTCTGGTGTCACTTGAAGCAAGACCACACTTCATCCTTGGACAACTCAGCATCTGCATCCCAGCATATCTCACATGGTTCAAAACCTATTTTCAGATGTCAAAGTCTTTTACTCTTGCTTGGGAAAAAAAGTCTCAATTTTTATAGAGAGCGACCTGCAGTTCCCCCAGGCTTGGATCACTCCCAGAGGAGCCCTGAGGCCCTCGCCTGGCTGGACTGTGCTACCACACTGGGAAAGGGCTTTGTGTACCCACACAGTCTCCTGCCCTCCCCAAGTACTGCACACCACCATGGGCCTCTGGCCACAGGCTTCTGGAAGTAGGCTTCAGATGAGCAGGTGATGAGGAGGGAACAAGATCAGCACTGCGTGAGTTAATGTGAACACCTGCTTACCAGCCTGGCATTAAATTGTCACAGGACCTACCAACCCACCTCTGCTAGCTCTGGGCAGAGTTCACTCCCTCTTTTACTCCTTGTTTTCCTGAGAGAGAGAGGATAGATCCTTAGCTACACAGATTGAGTTTTCCCAGTCAAGGCTATAAAGCCAGATGGAAAATCTTTATTGATTATAGGAAGATGTCCATAATAATTGTGGGACATGGAAGCATCTTGTTCATTGCCTGCATTTTATGATGCATTTACTTGATAGAGCAAGAACATCTCAGGAGAGATATTTTAGTTCAAACCTGTACCATGATATTTAATCCAATGTAGAGCAATGAAGACATGGGCTAGAGAGCACTGTTACTACATCATGCAAGAGGCACAAAGTACTATTACCCAAACAAGGTACTTTAAAAACTGGTGTGTAATGTTGTCTATCCAAGGCCTTAGTGGTCAGTACATTCAAAACAGATTTTCCTTCACATTTCACAGCTCCAAATACTGATACTGTTTTGCCCAATGGGCTAGTTCAGATGTGCAGCTGTATTATTTATGATCACTGGCTGTATCAGTAACTTCCAACCAAGTATTTGAACTCCTTAGTAGCAGTTTTTATTTACAGTAGTTTAAAACAGGCATGGATTTTACACTCTGGTATGTGTCTGTTGTGACAGTGTAATTCTGTACAACTGCAGCCTTGTGATGTTCAGCAGGAGCTGAGACTGCAGTGCAGCAGCCCAGTCTGTGCTGGCTGCCTCTGGCAGGTCAGGGTGAGCAGCAGCACCATGCCCAAGCCTTGCATCCCAGTCGTTCCAGACTGTGTTGGAATGGCAGGGCTCAGGCTGCTGCACCTTTTGTACATTTTTCAAACAACAAAATGAACAACAGGCACAAAGCTTACTTTTGTAAGGAAACACATTTGAAAGCTACAAAATAAAAAGACAGGTATCTAAAGGTGAACTTGGGAAGGCACCCAGCAAAGATTTTCTTGAAAGTAAATATTCTACCTGGAAGAGCCTGCTCATAACACTGGGTCTGTACAGAACTGCAGCTTGAGCAAAGTCTCCAGTGCCAAGTTAAGACTGGTACCCAGAGTATCACTTATACAGAGGGATCCAGAGAGGTTATCTTCCTCCAAGCTGGCTGCAGCACAGTGCAACTCTTGAACGTTGTCTGTTACTTCTGCTTTGTTGACAGAACTGTGATAGCTCTTGGTAGTTTTCTCCTGTCTCCAAATATCCAGCAGATACACAGCATTTCATTTGAACTGGTTATCAATCAGAGTTCCTTTCATCTTGGCTTTCTTGGCTTCTAACTCAGCCTGAATAGGAAAATTAAGACAGAATTAAATCATGTCTGGATAATTTTCCCTTCAGTGCTCCAATTAAGTTCGCTCTTCTTGTCTGACCAAGCAAACTTTTCAGTTCCAAAACCAGGAACAAGAGTAGCTCAAGTGCTTTGCTGATGTACAAAACGAGGACCATCTTTAAAATTGTAAAACGCCCAAGACCAATTGCCCAAGAGGCAATTTCATACTTTCTATCCTCAGATGGAAGCTGCACATTTCCTCCCCCTTTCCATCTACTACCCTCCTGCCACAGGAGGTAAGATCAGTTGTGATGTTCTTGCCATTCATTCTTCGAGTGCCCCTTGCAGTAGCAGCTGAGCTGCAGATCCTCCACAGGAGCCTTGCTGTGCCCTGATGGCTCATGGCAACGATCTGCTCTGCCAAGCAGGCATGAGAGCACATGCTGGCAAAGACATGGCCTGGTTTCCCCTTCCCTTGTTCCTCGTCCAACAGGTCACAGAAAGCCTCCCTGCAAGCGCTCTGCTGGCTGCTCCTCAGTTAGCTCTCCAGACAATGGCATGCAATTTTAAGTTCAGGGTGACTAGAAAGAAACCTCATCCTCACAAAGCTGCAAGCTGCATGTGACTATACCAGGACCTCTCTAAATCTGCAGTCTGATCTGCAAGACAGCTTTTGTGTACAAGCCAACACATCTCAGAGCTTTGTGTTCAGCACCAAAGAAAAACTCACCAACTCTTGTAGCCTTTTCTTGCTCATGCCTTTGCGTTCCAGCTGCTTCTCAATCACTTTTGCATTCTGTGCATACGAGTCTGCGATCTCCCTCTGAAATACACACATGTCACCTTGCAACAGCAAACCCCAGAGTAACAACATCTCATCCAAACAGTGAGACCATTGCTGGCTCTGCCCAGCTCACATGTGGCTGCCACTAAGGGCATCCAAAACTCACCGCTTCAATCTCCTCCTCCTCTTCATCAATTGTGGAGACTGTGACAGAACTGAACTTGCCCATGTCTTTGGTCCGTTTGGTCATCATCACCTGGGTGAAAAACAAGAATATTTTGTTAAACCTTGGCGACAGTTGTGCCAGTAGGGATTGCTTCCTCCTTCCAAAGATTTTAAGGCTTCTTATGCAAGCCATCAAGATTACCTGAACTCTGTGGGTGGCAAAGGGGAATTATGCTCAGTGATTTCTAGGCTTAAAGGTTTCATTACCAGAAGCAAGCTTGCTGTTATATAGTAGATGAGCCAGACTTTGAGAATCACTGTGCAGACTACCAACCTGACCTACTGGAAACTTTCTGTTAACTGAACCTAAACATCAGGCACAGTCTAGATTTTAGAGATGATTTTGCTCTCCTTCAGTGCTAGGACTTCAAGCTGCAGTGACCACTGTCAAGGAAAACTTAAGGGAGACATGGACGTGACACCAAACTGAGTTATTGTTCAGAAGTCCTTTTCTTTTTCTTTTCTCTCCCCTCGCCATTACGTTATTTTATACACAAAACCTTTAGACCTTGTTGTTTAAAGCAAATCACCTTTTTAGGAGGTTCTTGTTTCTGAGTATATATGTTTGTTTTCCCAAAACCCTGCCCAAATTTGACCACTGCACCATCAACAATGAACGTCACAGGAGCATTTTTCTGTTGGTGTTGATAAAAGAGCAGGAGTCCACACCTGGAAACAGAAATATGCATAGCTGAGAGGAAACCCAGGTTCTGGGTTCCTATGGTTTCCTCATAAGAAAGATTCTAAAAGCCACTCAAAAGACTAAAAAAGGTCACTCACTTGCCACACTTCTTCCTGAACTGCCTCTCTATGCCTTCGGGTCTGGAGGAGAGAGGCAGCGCTTGAGCAGAGCACAGATACAGGGTCTCCGTGCCTGGCTGGCGGCTCCCAGCCGGGCGGGGAGGGCAGCCCCTTTCCCCGGGGCTCAGAGGGACGGGGGATGCAGAGGCCGGGCCCACCTGCGCAGGAAGACGCTCTCCTCCTCCTCGGCGTTGCAGAACTTATGGGCGTGCTTGGCCGCGTCCATCACGCGGGCCCGGTCCCGCGGCCGCATCGGCAGCTTCTCCAGCTGGCAATCTGCGGGGAGCGAGGGGCCGGGCTGGCGCCGGGAATCCGCACCCCGCACCCGTATCCCACATCCCGGACCCGCACCCCGCCGCCGCCTTCCCGGGCCCTCTGAGCCGCCGGGCCGCGGCCTGGCCCCCCCGCCTGCCCCGGCCCCCGGCTCACCGAGCACCAGCACCATCTGCCCGCACAGGCAGTAATAGACGTGCAGCGGCTTCTCCCCATCGTCGTACTCCTCGCGGTCGCGGGTATCGGAGCACACCACGGACCGCGACACCACCTTGGGCATGGCGGCGGCGGGCTCGGAGCCGCCTGGCCCGGCCCCGCCCGCCCGGCCCCGCCCGCCGGGGCTGCTCCCGGGGAGCGCGGGGCCCGGCGGCTCCCGGAGCTCCTGCGCCCCTGAAGGCCGGGCGCTGTACAGAGCTGTTCTTGGCGAGCAGCCAGAGCTCGCACGGTTCTTACTGCACAGCCCGCTACAGCGGGAAGGGTCCGGAACGGCAGGTTCGCAGTGCGGCCGTGATAACAACGGGAACTTTCTTTCACTGGGTTTTCTCCCGTGTCTCTTTCTTCAGCCGCCCCACACAGCTGGATTATATGAAATTACAAGTGAGGATAAACACAACCCAGCCAGCCTGCTTTACACGACAGCTGAGAGATTCATTATTTCCAAAAGCTGTTAAAGAAACGTAGAAAATAGCTTATTTTTCCCTTGGAAACACTCTCTGGGGAAGCAGAAAATGCAGTGTAGCAGGTTGCGCTGGTTTTGACAACAATGCAAAACCAACGTTAGTTTTCCTCACAGTAGCTGGTATAGAGCTGTGGTTTGGATTTGTGCTGGATGCAGTGCTGATAACTCAGAGATGTTTCTGTTACTGCTGAGCAGGGTTTACCCTGAGCCGAGGCCTTCTCTGCTCCTCAGCCCACCCAGCAGCGAGAGGCTGGGGGTGCACAAGGAGCTGGGAGGNACCTCAGCCGCGCCCGGCGCTCCCTCCGGCAGTGTATGCCTGAGCTATAACCCTCAGCCTGCCATGTCCACTCCGGCCCGTAGGCGCCTCATGCGGGACTTCAAGAGGTACCGAGGCCGCGGGCCGAGGGGAAAAGGGCGGGCGGGCGGGAGGAGGACGAAGGGCCGAGCGCTACCGGGGGAGGAGGGGGCAGCACAACATGGCGGCGGGGCAAGGCGCGCTCCGCTGATTGCGTAGCGCGGGCGGCGCTGCCTGCCGCGGGTTACGCCGTTTGCGCAGCGGCGGCTGCCGGGCCGGATTACGCCGTTTGCGCAG